>CM054165.1:42472197-42479697 GCA_028751875.1 Rapana venosa
TGCCCTGATTTTTCAAATCTTGTTTTCTGTATTGAACAGTCTTTTTTTAATTGAAGATCAATAACATGTTAACAAACGACGTTTGTTTGTGTTATAAATAGACTTTTTATTGCAAGTTATTAACATGTTAAATTAACGACTGAAAGTTACTCTGGTGCAATGTGACTTATTATGTCCTTCGGATTAGACTATAAACCCAGGCCCCGTGTGCGAACGAACGCACGCAGAACATCTTGCGCACACGTTAAACCCTGTTCCGCTTTTCGAAAGAGTAGGCCATTGTGTGCCGGTGGAAACAGATGACAAAATTTACAAAACCGCATACACACGGGGACTGGATGTAAAAAAAAGCACATGAGTGCTTATTCCATTATCCTCGATATAAAAGAATAAATAAATAAATACTAAATAAATAATCATGGCTGTGCTGTGTTGTTGTTGTTGTTGTTGTTGCTGTAGAAAGGCTGAAGACAGACTGACCAGCCTGGAGATCTACTGTGGACCAGCCAGTCCTTCGTGTTTTCCCCTTAATGACTATCTTGGTCAAGGGATTGATGATGATGATTGATGATTGATGATGATGATGATGATGATGATGATGATGATGATGGTGGTGGTGGTGGTGGTGGTGGTGATGATGAAGATGGTGGTGGTGGTGGTGGTGGTGGTGGTGGTGGTGGTAATGATGATGATGATGATGATGATGATGATGATGATGAGATGATGATGATGATGATGGTGATGATGAAGATGGTGGTGGTGGTGGTGGTGGTGGTGGTGGTGGTGGTGGTGGTGGTGGTGAGATGATGATGATGATAAATAATGATGATGATAATAATGGTGGGGATGGTGGGGATGATGAAGATGGGTGGTGGTGGTGGGTGGTGGTGGTGGTGGTGTGATGATGATGATGATGATGATGATGATGATGATGATGATGAAGAAGATGGTGGTGGTGGTGGTGGTGGTGATGATGATGATGATGATGATAATGATGATGATAAAAATGGTGGGGATGGTGGGGATGATGATGAGGTGGTGGTGGTGGTGGTGGTGGTGGTGGAGATGATGATGATGATGATAATGATGATGATAAAAATGGTGGGGATGGTGGGGATGATGATGATGGTGGTGGTAGTGGTGGGTGGTGGTGATGATGATGTTGAGTATGATGATGGTGGTTTGGTGGTGGTGGTGGTGGTGGTGGTTTGGGGATAGTCGTGGTGGTGATGAAAATCATTATGAAGATGATGATAATGACGATTTTGATGAAGATCATGATCATAAAGATGATTGTGATGGTGACGACGACGACAACGATGATTATGATGATGCTTCTGCTGCTGCTGCTGCTGCTGATGATGATAATGATGACAACGACGACGATGATGATGCTTCTGCTTCTGCTACTCCTACTGCTGCTACTGCTGCTGATGATAATGATGTTGACGGCGATAATGATATCCATCAAACCCCCTAACAAAACGAATTCAAAATCACTTCTCTTTTTATATATAATCATAATCTCCATCCCTGAAAGCCACACACACACACACACACACACACACACACACACACACACACACACACACACACACACACACACACACCGCACACACACACACAATCTTCTTCCACACAAAAGACAACCGCGCCAAGCCCTCAGGTCCTGTCAACGCTGAAGAACGCTGACGACCGACCCATCCATCCCCCCTCTCTCCTAATACTGTGTATGTTTGTCCGTCGTGTCCGACGATGACCTCCAAAACAGCAGAGGAGGCAGCTGCTGTTTTGGAAACTGGGCAGAAATTTGATTCCAGTGGAGATGCCTTGCCCACAGTACATCCTCACTCTCTCGGCCAAGTGGGCATAATGACAGTCAGCGTTGGAGATGTTCTCCAAAGGCCAACCAGCCTCCAGGGCTGCAAGCACAATATAAGGACTGTGCGAGTCAAGCCTCTTAAGTCAGAGAGTCCTAGTCGATCACTAAAGGACTAAGCTGTAAAGTGGGAATTCCATGAGTGGGAAAGAAAGCCACTGGTCATACTACAGCCTCTCACTTTGCTGTTGTTGCCCCCAGCGTCAAATGGTTTAATCAAGAACTGGGATAAAGCTCAGGCTCCTAATAACTACCTGCTGCTTGTTAAAGGGTTTCAGCCAGGACTCTGCCCGGTGGCGTCTACCTTAACTTACTCCTCCCACAGCTCGTAGAAATAACCTGCTACCCCTCCCCGTCCCCCTTCCCCCCTCCCCTCCCCCCAACCCCTTTTTCTCTCTCTCTCTCTGAGCTGTGGCGCTGTCATTCCATTCGTGGCAAATACAGTGATTGATAGAAATCGGATTGCAGAGGGTCCCCCCAGGGCAAAAAAGGGGGATTTGAAGGCGGGAGAGTTGTGAGGGTTTTAGTCTAAGCTTCGTTGCGAGACTGTGTTTAAGAGGGGGAAAAGTTGTGTGCGTGGAACTGCGATTAAAGTGTGTAATCGTTGTGTGTGTGTGTGTGTGTGTGTGTGTTTGTGTGCGTGTGTGCGTGTGTGTGTGTGTGTGTGTGTGGTCTGGGGATGTCAAGTCAAGTCAAAATGATCTTTATTGAGGGTAAAAGATTAAGTTGATATAACTTTTTTTCCATCCTGCCCTCACACACACACACACACACACACACACACACACACACACACAAGAAAATTAAGAAAATGGACATATAAAAGTAATCAAAATACAATGTTCACACATGTTGAAGACAAAAATCTATGGAGATTTATATATATATATATATATATATATATATATATATATATATATAGGCTAACAAAACATGATAAAGCAAATCAAGACAGTATAACATGAGCTCAAATCATACAGATAAATGAAGAAAAAAAGTTAAAGCCAAAAAACAACAACAAAACAACCAAACCAAACCAAACAAACACACAAACAAACAAACAATAAACAAAACAAAAAACAAACAAAAACAAACATAAACAAGACAAGATAAAACAAAACCAAGACAGTATAGCATAGGGGAGAGGGTTGTAGGGGGGGGGGGGTGAGTGAGAGAGAGACAGAAACAGACAGAGAGGGAGAAAGGGGGAAAGAGAGAGTCAGAGACATACAGAGAGACAGAGACAGACAGAGAGACAGAGACAGACATTTAAAAAAAATTATTTTCTTTATTTATTTTAGTCTTTTATATCGAGGATGATGGAATAAGCACTTATGTGCTTGTTTACATCTAGTCCCCGTGTGTATGTGGTTTTGTAAATTGCCATCTGTTCCCACCTGCACACAATGGCCTACTCTTAGGAAAAGCAGAACACGATTTTATGTGTGCGCAAGATGTTCTGCGTGCGTTCACTCACACAGAGAGAAGGAGAGAGTCCATTTTCTTCCATGTCAGGATCTCGTCCCTGCTCCTTACTGATAAAGTTATAATTATAATTATGCGTGGTTCCCAAATTCAAATCAACAGACACTATAGCTAAAGTGGTTAGAATCGTTATACTTCAATCCCATGGGTCTATAAAGTTGTGGGTTTAAAACTCGGCGGCATCTGGTGAATTAAGAGTGCAGATTTTTTTTTAAAGATAATTTCCCAGGACAGCTTCCAATGCAGACCTGCCAGTGCCTTAATTCCATTCAGGTAAATGCACCTGCTTCCTCCACTTCCACGCCGTTTTCTGTTCTCCTGTTAATCTCAGGCCTAAATCCTAGACCCCTTATTACGTTAAAGATCCCATAAATCATGTCAATGTTCGGTGGGATACGGAAACACAAACACAGCCAGAATTCAGCTACCTTCATGGTAGGCAAAAATGTTCGCGTACGCAAAAATCTGAGCAGTCCTGGTCCCAATTTACTCCACTCTTTCCGCACTCACGTGTCACCGTCACCGTCACCGATCCCTCAGATTCCGAATCCTTTGGGGCGCCTTCGAAGCTTTGTCAACCACCTTTCTCCAGTCCTCGCGTCTCTCAGCCGCCCTCAGGGTGTCTCTCAGCTCCATGTCTGTCCACTCTCGAATGTTGTCCTCCCATCTCTTCCTTTGTCTGCCTCTTCTGAATGTCAGTCCTTCGGATGAGACTATAAACCGAGGCCCCGTGTGCAAACGCATGTAGATCATCTTGCGCACGCGTTAAATCCTGTTCAGCTTTTCGAAAGAGTAGGCCATTGTGTGCCGGTGGGAACAGATGACAGAATTTACAAAACCGCATACACACGGGAACTGGATGTAAAAAAAAGCACATGAGTGCTTATTCCATTTTCCTCGATGTAAAAGAATAAATAAATAAATGCATAAATTCTTCTTCCTCCTCCCATCACTGTGCCTTGTAGGATTGTTTGAGCCAGACCAGAGGAGGGAGGTGTGACATGACCAAACTGATGTGTACAGTGAACAAATCTGCCCTATTTTCATTCACCCTCTGCACACGAAGTCACAGAACTAAGGACAGCAAGTTTCCACTGCTAAAGAACACCTCTCTCTCTCTCTCTCTCTCTCTCTCTCTCTCTCTCTCTCTCTCTCTCTCTCTCTCTCTCTCTCTCTCTCTCTTTCTCTCTCTCTCTCACGATTTATTTTTCATGCAACCAACAGAAGAAGTAAGATAACTTTATAGAAATGGATCCTTATATTGATGAATACTACATTCAAAACATTGTCGACTATGACGAACCTGAATTGATTTGTGATGAATATTCAAGAAATAGGTGATGTCATTTCTTTATTATTGCTGATATATCATTTCACATTTATATATATTGATAGTAATGTGTCTATAATACTCATGTCATATGTCCACTCCATACGCCCGTCATTCCTTTGTATTGTGGCCTAAGGCCGATGTACAGTAAAAGTCTGAAGTCTGAAGTCTCTCTGTCTCTGTCTGTCTGTCTGTCTGTCTGTCTGTCTCTCTCTCTCTCTCTCTCTCTCTCTCTCTCTCTCTCCTCTCTCTCTCTCTCTCTCCTCTTCCCACCTCGTCTTCCCTCCTTCATTGCCCAGTAAACTGACAGAAGACAGTAAAGACAAGAGATGGTCCCTGTCCCTGACAGCAATAACTGAGGAGCTGTGGAGAGACACAGAGAGAGAGAGCGAGAGGGAGGGAGGGAGAGAGAGAAAGAGGGAGAGAAAGAGGAGAGCGAGCGAGAGGGAGAGAGGTGGCAGGGAGGGAGAGAGAGAGGGTGGAGGAGGGAGAGAGAGATGGAGGAGAAAGGGGGAGGGAGAGAGAGCGAGAGGGAGAGAGATGGAGAGGGGGGAGGGAGAGAGAGGGAGGGAGAGAGGAGAGGGAGAGAGAGAGAGAGATGGGGGAGGAGGGAGAGAGAGGTGGGGAGAGGCAGAGAGAGAGAGAGAAGGAGGGAGGGAGAGGGAGAGAGAGGGGGGAGGGAGAGAGAGAAAGAGGGGGAGAGAGAGAGAGAGAGAGAGAGAGAGAGAGAGAGAGAGAGAGAGAGAGAGAGAGAGAGAGAGAGAGAGAGAGAGAGAGAGAGAGAGAATCCATTTTCTCCATGTCTTTCTTTTTCTCTCTCTTTTCTTTTCTTTTCTTAATTCTTTTATTTCGAGGATAATGGAATAAACACTCAAGTCCTCCCGTTCGTATGTAGCTTTTATAGTTTTGTCATCTGTTCCCACCGGCACTCAAAGGCCTACTCTTCCGAAAGGCGGAACAGGGTTTTGAAGTGTGCGCAAGATGTTCTGCGTGCGTTCGCACACGGGACCTCGGTTTATAGTCTCATCCGAAGGACTTTTGGGGAGAGTGGAGTCTGCAACTCGAGAGGAAAAAAATCTTCTCGATCGAGATTCGAACCTGGGTCAGCAGATCACGAACGCATCACTCTAACCACTAGGCTATCCCGTCCCCCGGGCAAGTTTAGTGTTTACTTTGTGGTGTAAGAAACACCTGGCGACGTGACCTTGAGGCAGAAACCAAGAAAGATGGGATATACCTGGAGACAGCTGGAGAGAATGGCCCAGGACAGAGGACTCTGGCAGACTGTTGTCGGCGGCCTATGCTCCAGGGGGAGTGATGGGCCTAAGTAAGTAAGTAAGTAAGTTTGTGGTGTAAAGCTGCGGTAGATTCCAACAACCACTGTCTCTGAAAGAATTTTTGACCCGCCCTTGTAAACGATGATTCTTTTCCCTCCACCCTCCCACCCCTCACTTGAAGAGATGCAGTGCAAAGACGATTAAATTTTTTGCAAAAGTAAAATTAAGAGGACTGTTTAGGAAGTGGAGGAAGCTGGTTGCCAAAATCTTCATTGGTGCCCCCACGAGTCTACGGGATAGGTGAAGGTAAAATGAAGAGTTAAAAAAAGATAATTGTGTTCCTATAACTTAGGCGGTTGTTAGGGAGTGAGGTATCAGAGACCTCAACTTCTCCAGGGGCCAGTATATTGAGGGCAGCGGCGCCCATCTCCTCTCCCTCGCTGCTTTACCTTCCCTGACCCTAAAGAGGGCAGGTACCCATTTACAGCTGGGTGAACTGGGGGAATTATCTTGAAGCTAGGGCGCGCAAACGGTCACCCATCCAACTTGGTAACCACGCTGGATGCTGTTTAACGTTAGCTTGGGGGAAAGGGAGTGCTCTGACCACTGAGCTATCTCCGTCCCCTTAGGCTTACCGTAATTGTATGTAAGTAACGGTCAAACTCTGCAGGCGCCCTCTCCTCCTCCTCCTCCTCTTCCTCTTCCTCTTCCTCCTCCTCCTCCTCCTCCTCGAGATTATTATACGTATCAATGTGCCTGTGAGTACTGTAATTGCCCTTCATGGGATGATTAAAGTGGTTTTGCCTTGGCTTGACATCCATCTCCTTCCTCTTCCTCCTCCTCCTTCTTCTCTTCTTCCTCCTCCTTCTCTTCTTCTTCCTCCTCCTCTTCCTCCTTCTCCTTTTCCTCCTTCTTCTCTTCTTCCTCGCAGAACATCTTGCGCACACGTTAAATCCTGTTCCGCTTTTCGTAAGAGTAGGCCATTGTGTGCCGGTGGGAGCAGATGACAAAATTTACAAAACCGCATACACACGGGGACTAGATGTAAAAAAGCACACGAGTGCTTATTCCATTATCCTCGATATAAAAGAATAAATAAATAAATAACATCCTCCTCCTTCTCTTCTTCCTCCTCCTCATTCTTCTCTTCTTCCTCCTCCTTCTCTTTCTCCTCTTCCTCCTCCTTCTCTCTCTTCCTCCTCCTCCTTCTCTTTCTCCTCTTCCTCCTCCTTCTCTCTCTTCCTCCTCCTCCTTCTTCTCCTCTTCCTCCTCCTCCTCTTCTTCCTCCTCCTCCTTCTCTCTCTTCCTCCTCCTCCTCCTCTTTCTCTCTCTCCTTCCTCCTCCTCCTTCTCTTCTTCCTCCTCCTTCTTCTCCTTTTCCTCCTCCTACTCCATCTTCTCTTCCTCCTCCGTTGTGTTTACATTGCATTAACCTAAGGGCTGACATGGCTGTATTTGGTGGGCACACTTTTCTGGTGTGGTGAATGCTTTTGAGAATGCAATAGTTGGTGAGTATTGTAACTAGTTTGT
>CM054165.1:42482197-42489697 GCA_028751875.1 Rapana venosa
TTACCATGCCATACCATACCGTACCATACCTTACCATGCCATACCATACCATACCGTACCTTACCATGCCATACCGTGCCATACCTTACCATGCCATACCATACCGTACCTTACCATGCCATACCGTAGCATACCTTACCATGCCATACCATACCGTACCATACCTTACCATGCCATACCATACCGTACCTTACCATGCCATACCGTGCCATACCTTACCATGCCATACCATACCGTACCATACCTTACCATGCCATACCATACCGTGCCATACCTTACCATGCTATACCATATCATATCATACCATACCATACCATACCATACCATACCATACCATACCATACCATACCATACCATACCATGCCGTACCATACCATACTCGTCCGACAGCGAAAACTGAAGTGGTTTGGTCATGTCACACGCTCCTCTGGTCTTGCTAAAACAATCCTACAAGGCACAGTGAGGGAGGAAGAAGAAGAAGAAGAGGCAGACAGAGGAAGAGATGGGAGGACAACATTCGAGAGTGGACAGACATGGAGCTGAGAGACACCCTGAGGGCGGCTGAGAGACGAGAGGACTGGAGAAAGGTGAGTTGACAAAGCTTCGAAGACGCCCCAAAGGATTCAGAATCTGAGGGATGGGTGACGGTGACCATACCCTACCGTACCTTACCATGCCGTGCCACAGATAGCATAGCATAGCATAGCTTAGCATACCATAACATACCATACCATATTATACTGTACTTTACTGTACCATACCATACTATGCCTTATCATACCATACCTTACCATATCTTACCATACCATACCATACCATATTATACTGTACCGTACCATACCATACTATGCCTTACCCTACCATACCATACCATACCATACTAAAACCATACCATACCACACCACACCACACCATACCATACCATACCACACCACACCACACCATACCACACCATACCACACTATACCATACCACACCACACCATACCACACCACACCATACCATACCACACCACACCACACCATACCACACCACACCACACCATACCACACCACCACACACCACACTACCCCACACCATACCACCCCATCCCACACCATACCATACCACACCACACCATACCATACCACCCACACCACACCAACCACACCATACCATACCACACCACACCATACCACACCACACCACACCATACCACCATCACACCATACCACACCACACCATACCATACCACACCACACCATACCACATCATACCATACCATACCACACCACACCATACCACATCATTAGGTGGATCGGTGGTCTAGAGGTAACGCACCTGCCTAGAAAGCGAAAAGTCAGGGTTTGAAGTGTGTGGTGGTTCGATCCCCGTTTGTACCCAAAACTTTTCCCCAATCCACTGGACCATGAATGGTGGTAATGGTCTGGGTGCTAGTCTTTTGATATGAGAGGATAAACTGAGGACGCGTGCGTGCGTAACACGCATTTATTTATTTATTTTATTTATTTTTATATCGAGGATAATGGAATAAGCACTCATTGCTTTTTTTTACATCCAGTCCCCGTTTGTATGCGGTTTTGTAAATTCTGTCATCTGTTCCAACCGGCACACAATGGCCTACTCTTCCGAAAAGCGGAACAGAGTTTAACAACGTGTGGGCAAGATGTTCTGCGTGCGTTCGCAGACAGGACCTCGGCTTATAGTCTCATCCGAAGGACTTTTGGGGAAAGTGGAGTCTGCACTGATGTTAACTCCAGGGGAAAATATCCCCCTTGAACGGGAATCGAACCTGGGTCGTTAGATTGCCAGCGCAATGTTCTGACCACTAGGCTATCCCGTCCCCCACTTTTTTTTCAGCGCAGTTATACCCCCCCCCCCCCCCGCCCCCCACGCCAACCAGAGAATTGTCCCTAGTAAAATTCCTTTTTAAAAAAGCCAATCTGATAAGGAAACAGATATCCATGCAGACAGAAAAAGAAATAATGGGTGGCGCTGCTCTTGTGGCGACGCGCTGTCCACGGGGAGAGCACATCAAGTTTCATGCGAAGAAATCTGCTATGACTTATAAGTAGCATACAACACAATGTTGTCTATATGCAGATGAGAAGTGGAAGACTTTCCACAGAAAGCTCACGCGTACACACACACACACACACACACACACACACACACACACACACACACACACACACCCCACACACACACACATACACACACAGAGACTTATACACACACACACACGTTCGCGCGCGCGCACACACACACACACATATAGACTCAAACACACACACAGACTCATACACACACACGCACACACACACACGCGCGCGCGCATACACACACACACACATACACGCATACATACACACAGACTCATAACACACACACACAAACACACGCACACACACACACAAACACACACATACAAAAATACACACACACACACTGACAGACAGACGGACAAACAACACACACACACACAAACACACACACACACACACACTCACACGCCCTGTCTAAAAAACACGTTTTAGTGAGTAGACGTTAAAAACTTAACCACACAATCGCACAACCCCTCACCCCACCCGACCCCACCCCACCCACACCTTACCCCCCCCCCCCCCACCCACCACCACCCACCAACCCACCACTACCACCCTCCGCCCCCCCCCCCCCACCACACACACGTCTCACACAAACCAGTTCATCATTTAAAAAAAAAAATACACCCCCCCCCCCCCCCCCCCCCCAACCAAATCGTTTTTCTCCACTCAGCTTAAGTATGTCTTCGTGTCTTGCTATTTTTTCCCTATAATAACTATTCAGTGCTGTTGGGTCCATCCATGGACTGTTTAAAAATTTTTTTTATAAATTCTTTTATATCGAAGATAATGGAATAAGCACTTATGTCCTTTTTTTTTACTTCCAGTCCCCGTGTGTATGCGGTTTTGTCAATTTTGTCATCCGCTCCCACCGGCACACAAATGGCCTACTCTTGCGAAAAAAGCGGAACAGGATTTAACGTGTGCGCAAGATGTTCTGCGTGCGTTCGTTCGCACACGGGGCCTCGGTTTATAGTCTCTCATCCGAAGGACTTTTGGAGGGAGAGTGGAGTCTGCACTGATGTTAACTCCAGGGGAAAATATTCCCCTTGAACGGGAATCGAACCCAGGTCGTCAGATTGCGAGCACAGTGTTCTAACCACTAGGCTATCCCGTCCCCTAAACAGACTGAACATCATCAGAAGAAAAGAAAAGAAAAGGAAAGAAAGAAAAAAAAGAAAGAAAGAAGAGAAAGAAAGAAAAGGAAAGGTAAGGAAAGAAAGAAAAGAACAGAAAAGAAAGAAAGAAAGAAAAACAGAAAGAAAGAAAAGAAAAGAAAGAAAAAAAGAAAGAAAGAAAAATAGAAAGAAAGAAAAAAGAAAGAAAGAAAAGAAAGAAAGAAACAAAGAAAAATAGAAAGAAAGAAAGAAAAGAAAAGAAAGAAAAGAAAAAACAACAGAAAAACACAAAAGAAAAACAGAAATAAAAACAAAAGAAAAATAAAGAAAAAGAAAGAAAGAAAAGAAAGAAAGACAAAAAAGAAATAAAGAAAGAAAAGAAAGGAAAGAAAGACAAATTTTAAAAAAGAAACAAAGAAAAGAAAGAAGAAAAGAAAGAAAAAGAAACCCCCAAAAAGACAGAAAGAAAGAAAGAAAAAAAGAAAAGAAAGAAAAGAAACAAAGAAAGAAAGAAAAGAAACGAAAGAAAAGAAAAGAAAGAAAAAGAAATAAAGAAAAGAAAGACAGACAGACAGACAGACAGAAAGAAAAGAAAGAAGACAGACAGACAAGACAGACAGATAGAAAGAAAAGAAAAAAAAGAAAGACAGACAGACAGATAGAAAGAAAAGAAAAAAAGAAAAACAGACAGACAGACAGACAGACTGATAGAAAGAAAAGAAAGACAGACAGACAGATAGAAAGAAAAGGAAAGAAACAAAGAAAGAAAGCAATGAATGAATGATGGAATCAAATAACAAGGACCACAGATCCAGGCTAACCCAGACGTTGTGAAGGGGTCGGGAAGGGGAGGGAATGACGATAGTGTCATTAAAGTGAGAGCAGTGTCAGACCCCTTAATACCTCAATGGGTTCATGACCGGCCTTGGGTGTGTGTGTACTGCCGTATATGACGAGTGAAGAACTGACTGACTGACTGGCTGACTGACTGACTGACTTGTTTGTTGTTTGTGTGTGTGTGTGTGTGTGGGGGGGGGGGGGTGAGTGTATGTGGGTGAGCGTGTGTGTGGGGGGTGGGGTGGGTGGGGTGTCTGTGGTGGTGGTGGTGTGAGTGTGTGTGTGTGTGTGTCTGTGGGTGGGTGGGTGGGTGAGTGAGTGAGTGTGTGTGTGTGTGTGTGTGAGTGAGAGATAGTGTGTGTGAGAGTGAGTGAGTGTGTGAGTGAGAGATAGTGTGTGTGTGAGAGTGAGTATTTTTTTTTTTTTTTTTTCATTCTTTTATATCGAGGATAATGGAATAAGCACTTAAGTGCTTTTTTACATCCAGTCCCCGGGTGTATGCGGTTTTGTTAATTCTGTCATCTGTTCTCACCGGCACACAATGGCCTACTCTTACGAAAAGCGGAACAGGATTGAACGTGTGCGCAAGATGTTCTGCGTGCGTTCGCACACGGGACCTCGGTTTATAGTCTCATCCGAAGGACTTCCCCTTGTTTTTATTGTGAGACTGTATAAGTATTGGGTTATTATTATTAAGATGTATCCCTAACGGGCGGGGACTGGATGTAAAAAAGCACATGTGTGCTTATTCATTATCCTCGAAATAAAAGAATTTGTCATTGTCATTGTCTCTCTCTCTCTCTGCCTCTCTCTCTCTCTGTTTCTATCTGTCTCTATAGCTGTCTCTCTCTAGCAGTCTCTCTATCTCTGTCTCTCTCTATGTGTTTCTCTCTCTCTCTCTAAAAAAAAAAAATCAGCCTTTGCCAACAACCAGGCCAAATACTGTGTAGGCTACACTCCACATATGGCGTTGAAAGTTCAAGTAGTACCTTTTAACCAGTGCATCTATAAAAAATCAACAACAACCAACAAAAACAATAACAGCGAAAGAATACCAACAACCCGACAAAACGAACAAACAAACCCACAAAACAATACGACAGCAACAACCCCCCCCATCACACACACACACAAACACACACACAAACACACACACACACACACACACGCACACACAAGGAGAGTGAGTGTGTGTGTGAGTGTGTGTGTGTGTGAGTGAGTGAGTGTATGTGAGTGTGGGTGTGGGTGAATGAGTGAGTGTGTGTGTGTGAGAGAGAGAGAGTGAATGAGTGTGTGTATGTGTGTGTGTGTGTGTGTGTGTGTGTGTGTGTGGACTGTATGACTATTTAAAAACTATCTCTCTCTTCCTCTCTCTCTCTCTCTCTTTCTCCCTCTGTCTGTCTGTCTGTCTGTCTGTCTGTCTGTCCACTTACCGAATAACTATTGAATCTCTCTCTCTTCTCTCTCTCTCTCTCTCTCTCTATATATATATATTATATATATAATATATATATATATATATATATATATAATCTTTCTCTCCCTCCCCCCTCCTTCCGCCCCCCCCCCCCCCCCCAACCCCCCTCTCTCTCAATCTCTCCCGTCTGTCTGGCCGGTGTGATGATTGTGAGGTTTACACTCCATGATTAGGTCTGGGCTTAGGTCATGGTATACTTCACGGTGACGTGTTGACAGTTTGCTCAGCTAAGCACGTGCTCTAAGAACCACCAATGAAAACAGACTTTTTCTTGTGTGTGCGTGTGTTTGTGTGTTTTGTGTGTGTGTGTTTGTGTGTGTGTTTGTGTGTGTTTGTGTGTGTGTGTGATGGGGGGGGGGGGGGGGGGTTGTTGCTGTCGTATTGTTTTGTGGGTTTGTTTGTTCGTTTTGTCGGGTTGTTGGTATTCTTTCGCTGTTAATGTTTTTGTTGGTTGTTGTTGATTTTTTATAGATGCACTGGTTTAAAAGGTACTACTTGAACTTTCAACGCCATATGGGGAGTGTAGCCTACACAGTATTTGGCCTTTGGTTGTTGGCAAAGGCTGATATTTTTTTTTTTAGAGAGGAAGAGAAACCATAGAGAGAGACAGAGATAGAGAGACTGCTAGAGAGAGACAGCTATAGAGACAGATAGAAACAGAGAGAGAGGCAGAGAGAGAGAGAGAGACAATGACAATTTCTTTTATTTCGAGGATAATGAATAAGCACAATGTGCTTTTTTACATCCAGTCCCCGCCCTTTAAGGGATAACATCTTAAAAATAATAACCCAATACTTAACAGTCTCACAATAAAAACAAGGGGAAATAACCCTTTTAAAAAAGGGGGAGAGAGAGAGAGAGAGAGAGAGAGAGAGAGAGAGAGAGAGAGAGACAGATAGAGAGACAGGGACAACAGGCATAAAAAACACACCTACGCATGCACGCATGCATGCACGCACACACACAGACACACATATATATAATATATTTACTGACACTGACACTGACACTGAAAGTAATTTATTGCCATTAACAATACAGTCTTTTTGGCAAGGAGCACAGTATGAACATAATTTAAACAATATGCTTTTTCCAACAAAGAAATAATGAAAAACCGAAAGAGGAAAAGGAATCTCCAATAACTACATCCAACCGAATGCATTAATTATTATCATACATTAATTGTGATCACAAGCTTGCACACACACGCGCGCGCGCACGCACGCACGCACGCACGCACGCACACACACACACACACACACACACACACACACACACACACATACCAGTGTCATGTTCCCCGCAAATCAGCAACAGTGTGGGACAAATCGATCACCCGAACCTCACATTCAAATAATGCAATTTAGCCAAAATATGGAAAACAAAATAGTGTTACATTGAACAAGTATATCAGTTAACAGCAGTTTTCTTTCTTCTGCTGTCCCAAGCAAGGGAGATAAATTTTGCAAGTGATTTTAGAAATTCCTCATCTTCGATCAAGAGAATGCTAATTATATCTCTAATTCTTGAGTTGTCTTCATTACATATGAGGCATTTCTAACGGATGTCATCGTACGAATTACAATCAAACAAAAAATGCATTTCGTCTTCAGTCTGCGCGCCACACATGGGGCATGGGGACTGTGCAGATGTGTCAGTGGGAAACCATGTTTTGCAGGCATTTAGGCCTACAGTTCTTAACCTGAATCGAGCAAGATTACTCCTATGCCATTTCTGTTTTACGACTGTAACATATTTTTCTGTTTGAAAAACACTTTTAAAGGAAGAGTACCAGTTATACTTTTCTGATTCTTCAATGCAAGCATGCCAGTCTTGTCATTCTGTCTTTAAATTCCCACAAAAATCCTTGCTCAAATCCAACTCCCTGGCACATCCACACAATACCAAATCCATGCGTTGTTAGTAATTGCTTAACAAAAAATGCCCAGTTCTGTTTCCCTGT
>CM054165.1:42492197-42497197 GCA_028751875.1 Rapana venosa
GGCTAATGGCAGTCAGGGAGAGATGGTCTCCATGACCTCCTGCTAATGCATTACATTTACCCCTTTCTTTACGTTCTCTCTGTCTGTTTCATTTATTTCATTTATACCACTTTGGGGACGGGATAGCTCAGTGGTCGGAGCACTCGCTTTCCCCCAGCCAAGTTAAGCAGCGTCGAGCGTGGTTACCAGTTGGATGGGTGACCGTTTGCGCGCCTTGGCTTCAGTACAGTTCCCCCAGTTCACCCAGCTGTAAATGGGTACCTGCCCTCTTTAGGGTCAGGGAAGGTAAAGTCAGCGAGGGAGAGGAGATGGGCGCCTAGAGAAGTGAGGTCTCTGACGCCTCACTCCCCTACGACCTTATAGGCTATGGGACTCTTTTACCTTTACCTCCTATACCACTTTAAGTCACGAGATTTCTCTGCGCGCGTGAAATTCGGACAGTTCTCCCTTGGGGAGAGCGCTTCGCCACAAGAGCAGCGCCACCCCCTTTTTTTGGTTTTTGTCTGCAACTGTATTTGTTTTCCTATCAGAGTGGGGTTTTTTTCCTAACAATTTTGCCAGGGACAACTCTCTTGTTGCCGGGGGTTCTTTTCCGTGCGCTGAATAATTTTGTGTAACACACGGGACCTCGGTTTATCGTCTCATCCGAAAGACTAGCACCCAGACCACTACTCATGGTCTAATGGATATGGAAGGGGGGGGGGGGAAGTTTCGGGACCAAGCGGGATTCGAACCACCGCACACTTCCGACCCGGACTTTTCGCTTTCTAGACAGGCGCGTTACCTCTAAACCCTCCATCCACACTGTTTGTCGTCTGTCTGTCTCTCCCGTCTCTCTCTCTCTCTCTCTCTCTCTCTCTCTCTCTCTTTCTCTCTCTCTCCCCCCATCCCTTTTTCTCTTCCCCCTCCTCTCTTCTTTTCTTCACATACAGCAGAATCCTGTTGTGCTAATGGAAGGAGATTGGTCCAGCATTACCTCATCTTTTCCCTTTTCTTTATGTTATCTTTTTTCAGTTTCGTTCTGTCTTCTGATGTTTATGTCTCTGTTTTTCTTTCTGTCTGTCTCTGACTCTCTCTCTCTCTCCTCCTCTCTTCTCCTCTCTCTCTCTCTCTCTCTCTTTCTCTCTCTCTCTTTCTCTCTCTGTCAGTCCTCTCCGTCTCTATCTCCCTTTCTTTTTCTCTTTTCTTTCTTTCTCTCCTCTGGGCTCGATCTCTGTATGTCTGTCTGGGCTGTCTGTCTGTCTGTCTGTCTGTCCCGTCCCCCTTTTCTCTCTCTCTCTCTCATCTCTCCCCTCTCTCTCTCTCTCTGTCAGTCTCTCTCTGTCACTACCTCCCCTTTCGTTTCTCTCTCTTTCTTTTCTCTCCTCTGTCTCTCTCTCTCTCTCTGTTCTCGATCTCTGTCTGTCTGTCTGTCTGTCTCTCTCTCTCTCTCTCTCGCTCTCTCTTCTCTCTGTCAGTCTCTCTCTTCTCTACCTCCCTTTCGTTTTCTCCTCTCTTTTTTTCTCTGCCTCTCTCTCTCTGTCTCGATCTCTGTCTGTCTGTCTGTCTCTCTCTCTCTATCTCTCTCTCTCTCTCTCTCTGTCAGTCTCTCTCTGTCTCTACCTCCCTTTCTGTTTCTCTCTCTTTCTTCTCTGCCTCTGTCTCTCTCTCTGTCTCGATCTCTGTCTGTCTGTCTGTCTCTCTCTCTCTCTCTCTCTCTCTCTCTCTGGCTCTCAGTCTCTCTCTGTCTTTATCTCTCTTTCTTTCTTTCTCTGTCTCTCTGTGTGTCTCTCTCTCAGTCTCTCTCTCTCCATCTATCTTTCTCCTCTCTCTCTCTCTCTCTCTACTCTCTCTCTCTCTCTCTCTCTCTCTCTCTCTCTCCCTCTCACACACACACACATACAGCAGATCCTGCCTTGTGTCTAATGGCAGTGAGATTGTCACCATTACCGAATGCATTGAATTACCCCTTTCTTTACTTCATTTTCTCTCTCTCTCTCTCTCTCTCTCTCTCTCTCTCTCTCCTCTCTCTCTCTCTCTCTCTCTCTGTCTCTCTCTCTCTCATAGCAGATCCTGTTTGTGGCTAATAGCAGGGAGATGGTCAGCATTACCTGATGCATTTTCTCCTGATTTATCTTCATCTCTTTTTTCGCTTTTGTGTTCTGTCCTTTCTTTGTCTGTTTCTCTTTCAGTCTCTGTCTGTCTGTCTTTATCTAGTCTGTCTGTCTGTCTGTCTGTCTGCTGCCTGTGTCTCTCTTTCTCTCTCTCTCTCTCTCTGTCTGTCTTCCTGTCCTGTCTGTTTCTGTCTGTCGTGTGTGGTATGTGTCTCTCTTCTCCTCTCCCCCCCCCCCTTTTGTTTGTGTGTCTGTGTGTCTCTCTGTGTCTTTAACTCTCTTCCTCTCTCTGTGTCTCTCACTGTCTGACTCTATACCTCTGTCACTCTTTTCTATCTGTCTGTCTGTCTCTCTGTTTCTGACTCTGTCTCTGTCCGCCTCTCTCCCCTCTTTCTCTCTGTGTGTCTCTCTCTGTCTCTGTCTCTGACCATCTCTGCCCCTCTCTCTCTCTCCCTCTCACTGTCTGACTTTTATACCTCTTGTCAGTTCTCTGTCTGTCTGCCTGTCTGTTTCTCTCTCTCACTCTCTCTCTCTCTCTCTCTCTCTCTCTCTCTCCTCTCTCTCTTTCCCTTTTCTCTCTGTGCTCTCGGGTCTCTGTCTCTGTCTCTCTCTCTCTCTCTCCCTCTCTCTCTCTCTCACTGTCTAACTTTATATAGAAGTAGAAATGATGATGATGATGATGATGATGATGATGATGACGACGACGATGAAGAAGAAGAAGAAGAAGAAGGAAGAAGAAGAAGAAGAAGAAGAAAAGAAGAAGAGAAAAGAAGAGAAGAAGAATGATGATGATGATGATGATTAATAATTGCAAAGAAATAAAGAAGAAGAAGAATTTGAAGAAGAATTTGAAGAAGAATTTGAAGAAGAAGAAGAAGAAGAATTTGAAGAAGAAGAGAAGAATTGAAGAAGAAGAAGAAGATTTGAAGAAGAAGAATTTGAAGAAGAAGAATTGAAAAAGAAGAAAGAAGAAAAAAAGAAGAAGAAGAAAAAAGAAGAAGAAGAAGAAGAAGAAGAATTTGAAGGGAAAGAGAGAAGAAGAAGAAGAAGAATTTGAAGAAGAATTTGAAGAAGAAGAGAAGAAAGAAGAAGAAGAAGAGAAAGAAGAAGAAGAAGAAAGAAGAAGAAGAAGAATTGCAAAGAAGAAGAAGAATTGCAAAGAAGAAGAAGAAGAAGAAAGAACAAAGAAGAAAGGAGAAGAAGAATTGCGAAGAAGAAGATTTGCAAAGAAGAAAAAGAAGAAGAAGAAGAAGGAGGAGAAGAAGAAGAAGAAGAAGAAGAAAGAAGAAGAAGAAGAAGAAGAGAAGAAAAAAGAAGAAGATGATGATGATGATTATGATTAATAATTGCAAAGAAGAAGAAGAAGAAGAAGAAGAAGAAGAGCAACAACACCAACAACAACAATGTATCGTTGTTTTGTGTCGTGTCGTGTTGTGTTGCGTTGATTTGTGTGGCGTCACATTGAGTCATACTGTATTCATATGGGCTGTATTGTACTGTAATGTACTGTATTGTATTGCACTGTATGATATTGCATTGTACTGTAATGTACTGTATTGTACTGTATTCTGTGGTATTACGTTGCATTACTTTGTCAGTTCTGACACATTTCCAGAATTTCCAAAAGATGGGGAAGCTATTTATACTGACAGGCCCTAGGTTATCCCCACAGGGTGCGTGGGGGAGGGGGGTGGGGGTTAGAAAGAAGGGGGAGGGGGAGTGGAGGTGGGGGGGGGGGAGGATGGAACTTCTGCGCGTGGATTTAATTAATGGTTGCTCCCTTTTTTAAGTTATGGTCAGTCGCACAGCAGCCTCTTCGTGCTGTTTTACGATTCCTTTCTTCAGGCTTGCATTCTGCTGTTTCTTTATGCTGATACTTGTGCATTTTTCTCTCTGTGTGTGTGTGTGTGTGTGTGTGTGTGTGTGTGTGTGTGTGTGTGTGTGTGTGTGTGTGTGTGTGTCTGTGTGTCTGTGTGTGTGTCTTTTTCTGTCTGTCTCTTGTCTCTCTCTCTCTCACCCCTGTGTGTGTGTGTATCTGTGTCTCTGTCTCTCTCTTCTGTGTGTGTGTATCTCTGTCTGTCTCTGTCTGTCTCTCTCTTCCCTGCGTGTGTGTGTGTGTGTGTATGTGTGTGTGTGTGTGGCGCGCGCGCGCGCGCGTGTCTGTCTGTCTCTGTGTGTCTCTGTCTGTCACTCTCTCTCTCTGTCTCTCTGTCATTGTCTCTCTCTGTCTGTATCTCTCTCTGTCACTCTTTCCTGTCATGTCTCTGTCTCTCTTCCCCTCTCTCTCTCCCTCTCTCTTCTCTGTTCTCTCTCTCTCTCCCCTGTAATCAGCACACTAAATTCACTCAGAAAGAAACAGATAAAGCCCAGTAGCATTAAAACCTGTCCACTCCACTCCCTATCTCCACTCTCCCTATCTCCTCTCCCACAACCCCCCCCCCCCCCCCTCACCCCCTACCCCACCCACCCGACACCCGCTCCCACTTTCCCTAGTGTCCCTACTCTGATTTTTTTTAGCAACCCCGCTCCCCCACCTCCAAGCCAATCCCCCTTCCCCCTACCTCCATTTCCTTCTATCCCCCCCCCCTCCTCTCTCGCTGTCTCTGTCTCTCTCTGTGTCTCTCTGTCTCTCTCTCTCTCTCTCCCTCTCTCTCTCTCTCTCTCTCTCTCTCTCTTTCTCTCTCTCTCTCTCCCTCTCTCTCTCTCCCTCTCTCTTTCTTTTCTCTCTCTCTCTCTCTCTCTCTCTCTCTCTTCTCTATCTCTCTGTCTCTCTCCTCTCTCTCTCTTATCTCTCTCTCTTATCTCTCTCTCTCTCTCTCTCTCCTCTCTCCTCTCTCTTTCTCCTCTCTCTCCTCTCTCTCTCTCTCTCTCTCTCTCTCTCTCTCTCTCTCCTCTCTCCTCTCTCTT
>CM054165.1:42502197-42504697 GCA_028751875.1 Rapana venosa
AATATACAAACTTATACTATATTATTGTCATTCTTAATTACAACATACACAATGTTATATGTACACTTCTCATTACATTCAACCAAACCCCCCCCCCCCCCCACCGCCCCCATTCCCTGTCACCTCCCTGGACATACGCAAATACACAAAACGTATATGTACATGCATATATACAAAACACTCGCGCGCACGCACGCACGCGCACGCACGCACGCACCAACAAACGCGCACACATACTTCAGTATTATCATTTAAGAAATTTGTTTTTAGATAGATGGCTTGATGAGAAGAAAAAAAAGCAAATGCATTGCTTATTCAATGTACCATCTGGAAATAAAAATTTGACTTCACTTCACTTCACACACACACACACACACACACACACACACACACACACACACACACACACACACACACACACACACACACTCTCTCTCTCTCTCTCTCTCTCTCTCTCTCTCTCTCTCTGATAATCCTTTTTCTTTCTTCTTATGCATAATTCGTATTTGTCTTTCTCTGTGTATCTTTTTCTGCATGACTATCTTCTGTCTTTCTTTCAACCCCCCCCCCCCCCCCCCCTCTCTCTCTCTCTCTCTCCCCTTCTCTGTCTCTCTCTTCATAAATTTCGACAAACAAAACCAAAAAGTATCAAGCTATCAACTCTCATCACTCTTACTTTATCGAACTGGTTTTTTTTTATAAATAACTTACAGCATAGAATTTAGCGTTTTGCTTAAAGGCGAAAAAAGCCCCCCCCCCCCCCCCCCCCCCCCCCCCCCCCAGGTGACATTTTATTGCACGCAGTTTTCATCAAAAGAAACAAAAATAAAAAAACAACAAAAAACCTTGCCCTTTTTTCTCTCTTGGCCTCCCTGACTATCTTTATGTTCTGGCCAGCCTTGTGGTTTTTGTGTGTGATTCAGATTCAGATTCAGATTCAGATTCAGAATATTTTATTGCCATTTAAGTCATGTAGACTTATTTGACACACACACACACACACACACACACACACACACACACACACACACACGCACGCACGTGTGTGTGTTAGAGAGTTCGTCTGTGAAAAGGTCAGGGAATAATACTGATTGTTGTTTAAAGCCCAAATAAATTCTAAGCTTCAGTTTTTGACTGGCTACCAAAAAAAGTTGGCGGGTTTTCGTTTGTTTTGATTTTGTTTGCTTTTGTTTGGGGGGGTTTGTTTTTGTTTTTTTGTTTGTTTGCTGCTTCATCTTCTGTGGGGGTCGGGATAGCTCAGTGGTCAGAGCACTCGCTTTTCCACCCAGCCAGTGTTAAGCAGCATCGAGCGTGGTTACCACTTGGATTGGGTGACCGTTTTGCATGCCTTGGGCTTGGCTTCAGTACAGTTCCCCAGTTCATCCAGCTGTAAATGGGTACCTGCCCTCTTTAGGGTCAGGGAAGGTAAAGCAGCGAAGGAGAGGAGATGGGCGCCACTCTCAATATGCTGGCCCCTGGAGAAACTGAGGTCTCTGACGCCTCGCTCCCCTACGACCACATAGGTTATGAGACACCTTTACTTTTACATCTTCTGTGACTTTCCTGTGCTGCTGTTCCCACGCCGCTCATTCCAGTCTTTCCGCCACAGCCACACCCAGATTCGTTATGTCTCATCCTCAGGGTCGTAAAAAAACAGGGAGCCCATCATTATCAGGCCGCCGTGGAGCCACCAGCCAGAGAGGCCCTGCACTGCTGCTGGGTCACTTTGGTGGTGTTCAGTGGTGCCTGTTCTGAGCTAACATACGCAGGACACCACCTACTAAGCCCCCTACTAACGACAGTATTAGCTCACTCGCGGAGCCAGACTGAGTGAGTTGCCCACCCGAGGTGGCAACCACCACAACGTCCCTCCAACGACCGTCACTCGCGAACCCCCAACCCCAAAGGCTTTGACACAAACTCACCACAGGCACAGAAGTGTATGGGCAAACCGAATCTGAGGTCACCATGAGACAAGAGCAACTGGGACCACCGAATCAGAGGCAATTTTTTTTATTGCATGATGATCAATGACAATGAGGATGACGTAATGATGCTGCTGTGGAAGTGCATATGCTTTGAGACTACTTGACAGGGTTGTATTCTACGCTTACTATCATAATATATCCCGGCGTCAACCGGGCCTGAGAGATACAGACACCTGCAGTGTTGGTCAGGTGATTGGAGCAACAGTCTCAAACTCGCACCAGTCTTCCCACTGAGCCCACAGCACACTCACTCTGGGTAGGAGCCGGCCGGAGTCCGAAAAATCCCTATGACTCTTATGGGATTCGAACCCGCGACCTTCCAGTCCGAAATCCAAGGCGCTAACCACTGCGCCATGGCGGCTGGTTCAAAAAGTTTTTGTCAGAGAGAGAGAGAGAGAGAGAGAGAGAGAGAGAGAGAGAGAGAGGAGAGAGAGAGAGAGAGAGAGAGAATGACAATGACAATGACAATAGTTTATTGTGATTTAAGCTGTGAAGCCCATTCACAAGAGGAC
>CM054165.1:42514697-42519697 GCA_028751875.1 Rapana venosa
TGGACCGGGAAGCGCTTCTCCACAACCCAGGCACTTGCCCACAACCGCCGCAAGTGGAAGCAACTGGTGCAACGTTCGTCACTGCAGTGCCCCTACGATCCCAGAGGGGGTTACGGGAGCAGATGAGATGAAATGAGATGATGTGAGTCTAGATCTAGGTTAAGTGAAGAGGAAGGCAGAATATATGGTTGTATTTGGAGACAAAAAAAGGTAAAGGTAAAGGAGTCCCATAACCTATAAGGTCGTAGGGGAGCGAGGCGTCAGAGACCTCACTTCTCTAGGGCCAGCATATTGAGGGCGGCGCCCATCTCCTCTCCCTCACTGCTTTCCTTCCTTGACCCTAAAGAGGGCAGGTACCCATTTACAATTGGGTGGACTGGGGGAACTGTACTGAAGCCAAGGCGCACAAACGGTCACCCATCCAACTGGTAACCACGCTCGATGCTGCTTAACTTGGCTGGGGGAAAGCGAGTGCTCCGACCACTGAGCTATCCCGTCCCCTACCTTGGAGACAAGGTAGTTATATATGCGCTTCGATTTGTGTGGGGGTTAGTTGGGTTTTTTTGGTACAAGATTCAGCCCTATATAAATTCCATATATCATTATCATCATCATTATCATTCACAGAGGGAAACATAGTGTTTGTTACAGGCTTTTAAGTGTGTGTGTGTGTGTGTGTGTGTGTGTGTGTGTGTGTGTGTGTGTGTAAGTGTACGTGTGTGTTTTATTTTATTTTTATTTTAGTTTATTCTTTTATATCGAGGATAATGGAATAAGCACTTATGTGCTTTTTTGCATCCAGTCCCCATGTGTATGCAGTTTTTGTAAATTTTGTCATCTGCTCCCACCTGCACACAATGGCCTACTCTCTTCCGAAAAGCGGAACAGGATTTTGACGTGTGCGCAAGATGTTCTGCGTGCGTTCGCACCACAGGGCCTCGGTTTATAGTCTCATCCGAAGGACTTTTGGGGAGAGTGGAGTCTTGCACTGATGTTAACTCCAGGGGAAAGTATCCCCCTTGAACGGGAATCGAACCCGGGTCGTCAGATTGCGAATGCAATGTTCTAACCACTAGGCTATCCCGTCCCTGTGTGTGTGTGTGTGTGAACACACACACACACACACCAACACACACACACACACACAACACACACACAGCTTGTAACTAGGGCATACAGAAAGACATGACTGATCATTAAGGAAATCCCAATGGACACCGTGTGCGTGTCCGTCATATAAACGAAAGAAAGAACAGAACAAGAAACAGAAGAAAAAACAAAGCCATGAGCAAAGCACACTATAGCGGCCTTCCATTTAGAAACTAGCCAAGCCATTCATTACTGGCTAAATGGACAGGATCCAGACCAGCTTTGAAACACAATGCCATCGTGACTATCGCTATCTGTGAACAGTGAGGAAGACTGAAGGAGGAGGAGGAAGAGGAGGAGGAGAATAAGAAGGAGAAGGAGGAGGAGGAGAGAAGAAGAAGAAGGAGGAGGAGGTGGAAGGAGGAGGAGGAGGAGAAGAAGAGAAGAAGAAGAAGAAGAAGAAGAAGAAGAAGAAGAAGAAAAGAAGAAGAAGTATGAATGACAATGCCATCGTGACTATCGCTATCTGTGAACAATGACATCAACAATAACGACAAAGCATGAAATGAGGAAGACTGAAGAAGAAGAAGAAGAAGAAGAAGAAGAAGAAGAAGTATGAATGACAATGCCATCGTGACTATCGCTATCTGTGAACAATGACATCAACAATAACGACAAAGCATGAAATGAGGAAGACTGAAGAAGAAGAAGAAGAAGAAGAAGAAGAACAAGAACAAGAACAAGAAGAACAAGAAGAAGAGGAGGAGGAGAAGAGAAAAGAAGAAGAAGAGGAAGAAGAAGAACAACAACAACAACAGGTAATGAAACACAATGCCGTCATGACTATCGCTATCTGTGAACAGTGACATCAACAATAATGACAAAGCATAATAACAAGAAATGACAACGAATGAAGAAGCAGAAGAAGGAGGAGGAGGAGGAGGAGGAGAAGAATAAGAAGAAGAAGTAATGAAACAATGCCATCATGACTATCGCTCTCTGAACAGTAACAGCATCAACAATGACAAAGCATAATAACAAGAAATGACAACGACTGAAGAAGAAGAAGGAATTTAAGGAGGAGGAGACAAGATATAAAAGAAGTTGAGAAGATGATGGGGAGAATATAAAAGTGGAAGATAAAAAAAATAATAATAAGGTAAAAAAAGGGGGGGGGGGGAGAAGAACAACAACCACACCAAAAAAAAACCATCTTGGAGAAAAGGTAGGAAAAAGAAAGAGCAGAGGAAAGGAGAGAAGAAGGAGGAGGAGGAGGAAGAAGAAGAAAACAAAGAAAGAAAGAAAGAATATGAAGGGTAGAAAACATAGAAAAGAAAGAAAGAAAAGCCAGAAAGAAAGAGAGAAAAAGGAAGTACACAGAATGTATAAATGCAGAGAGAGAAAGAGGAGGGAGAGAAGAGGGGAGAGAGAGAGAGAGAGAGAGAGAGAGAGAGAGAGAGAGAGAGAGAGAGAGAGAGAGAGAGAGAGAGAGAGGTACAGACAGAAAGACAGATAGAAAGAGAGAGGGAGATAGAGGAGGGAGAGAGTGGAGGGAGGGAGAGAGAGAGGAGAGAGAGAGGGGGAGAATGGAAAAAGACAAAGAAACGGTAACAACAACAAAAAGACAGACACCCCTCTCACTCCCCTCCCCCTATAGTAAGAGTGAGAGCGAGAGAGAGAGAGGGACAGAGAGGCAGAGAGAGATACACAGATAGCAGACAAACAGACAGAGACAGAGTGATGATGATGATGATGATGATTATGATAGTGAGAAGATACAAGCATACACACACACACACACACACACACACACAGATTATTTTCCTTCTAATCGTTGGCTGGTAGCATTGACATGTTTTTCATTTCTCCAGCACCTGTGTGTGAGCACTTCGAGAGAAGTGCTCCTGTAATTGCTCTAGCGAAGTGCCCCCCCCCCCCCTCCTTTGGGGTTATTACCGAGTGTCACATGACTACCCTTACCTTGTAGTGGATCGGTGGTCTAGAGCTAACGCGTTTGTTTAGAAAGCGAAAGCGAAAACTCCGGGATTGAACCCCGTTTGTGCCCCAACCTGCCTCCTCCCCCCACCCACCTCTCCCTCCCACTGTTTGTGATGTTTGTCAACTCTGTGTGTGTGTGTGTGTGTGTGTGTGTGTGTGTGTGTGTGTGTGTGTGTGTGTGAGAGAGAGAGAGAGAGAGAGAGAGAGAGAGAGAGAGAGAGAGAGAGAGAGAGAGAAAGAGAGAGGAGAAAGAAAGAGAGAGAGAGAGAGAGGGAGAAAGAAAGAGAGAGAGAGAGAGGGAGAAAGAGAGAGAGAGAGAGAGGAGAGAGAGAGAGACAGACAGACAGACAGACAGACAGACAGAGAACAGACAGACAGAAGAACAGAAAGACAGACATACAGAAGAAATAAACAAAACAAAACAAAAAAAAGACACACTCTAAATTACACACACACACTCTTTCCTAAGTACGAAATCAAACTCCACAAGGGACACTGTACTTACACAGAAGCTGAGCAAATTGTCTTCCTTGTGGATAGCAAGACTGCCCTAGTTGAAACTTTACGCGCGCGCGCGTGCGTGCGTGCGTGTTTAGTTCAGTTTATCCTATTACAGCACTATATCAATTCAATTTAGTAGCAGCAGCAGCAGCAGCAGCAGCAGCAGCAGCAGCAGTAGTAGTAGTAGTAGTAGTAGTAGTAGTAGTAGTAGTATCATTATTATTATTATTATTATTATCATTATTTTGAATTTTATTTTTATTATTTCGAGGATAATGGAATACTCATGTGCTTTTTTTTATATTTTATAAATCTAGTCCCCGCGTGTGTATGCAGATTTGTACATTTTGTCATCCGTTCCCACCGGCACACAATGGCCTACTCTTCCGAAAAGCGGAGCGGGTTTTAACGTGTGCGCAAAATGTTCTGCGTGCGTTCGCACTCGGGGCCTCGGTTTATAGTCTCATCCGAAGGAATATGTGTGTGTGTGTGTGTGTGTATGTGCGTGTGTGCGCGCGTGTATTCATGCGTGCGTGTGCGTTCGTGTGTGTGCGTTCGTGTGTGTGTGTGCGTTCGCGCGCGCGCGTGTGTGTGTGTGTGTGTGTGTGATATCTTAATTACATTCTTTTACATCCCACCAGCGCACAATGACCTACTCTTCCGCAAAGCGGAGCAGGTTTGTTTTTACAAGATGTTCAAACTTCGGGAATGAGCTGACTGATTCTGGAAGAGAAGAGGAGAAAGATTTATTTTTATTTTTTATTTTTTAATTTTTTTTATTTATTCTTTCATATCGAGGATAATGGAATAAGCACTCATGTGCTCGTTTTGTTTTACATCTAGTCCCCGTGTGTGTGCGGTTTTGTAAATTTTGTCATCCGTTTCCACCGGCACACAATGGCCTACTCTTCCGAAATGCGGAACAGGATTTAACGTGTGCGCAAGATGTTCTGCATGCGTTCGAACTCGGGGCCTCGGTTTATAGTCTCATCCGAAGGACGGATTGAGAGGGAGGTAGAGGATTCAGAGGAAGAAGAGGAGGGGGAAGGAGGAGGTTTATCCGTTACGGCTAACAAATGGGAATCCCATTCGCAGTGTCCATAAGTGATACCCGCCCGCTGGAATCAACTGTCACCCGTTCCATGAATATTTGACAACCTTGCCCCATCATTTTATTACATGTTGGACCATGGAGCAGAGAGAGAGAGAGGGAGGAGGGAGAGAGAGAGGGAGAGGGAGGAGAGGGGGAGGGAGAGAGAGAGAGAGAAAGAGGGGGAGGGAGAGAGGGAGAGAGAGAGAGAGAGAGAGAGAGAGAGAGAGAGAGAGAGAGAGAGAGAGAGAGAGAGACCCACACACAAAGACAGACAGACAGAGACAGAGATGGACGGATGGACGGACGGACGGACGGAGAG
>CM054165.1:42527197-42531806 GCA_028751875.1 Rapana venosa
GAGAGAGTGGAAGGGAGAGATACAGAGAGAGAGAGAGACTCAGAAAGTCAGAAAGACAGACAGACGGACGGACGGGGAGAGAGACAGACAGACAGACAGGTAAGGAAAGCTAGAGGGAGAGTGAAAGAGAGAGAGAGAGAGACAGACAGACAGACAGAGGGAGAAAACATAACGACAGACAGACATAGGCAGAGAGACAGACAGAGGTAGAGACTGCCGGAGAGACAGACAAAGACATGAGACAGAAACAGACAGACAGATGGAGAGACAGAGACACAGGCAGATAGCCAGAGAAACAGAGAAAGAGATTCAGTGAAGAGAGAGAGAGACAGACAGACAGAGACAAACAGACAGTGAGAGTGGAAATGAAAGAGGTTACCAAGGAGAGAGGGTTAGAGAGTAAAGGCTTTGGGGAAGGGTGGGAGGGGAAGATGAAGTGTGTTTGTGTATGCGTGTGCCTTTGTGTGTGTGTGTGTGTGTGTGTGTGTGTGTGTGTGTGTGTGTGTGTGTGTGTGTGTGTGTGTGTGTGTGTGTGCGTGTGTGTATGATTATTTAAAAAAAATTCTTTTATATCGAGGATAATGGAACAAGCACTTATATGCTTTTTTTACATCCAGTTCTCGTGTGTATGCGGTTTTGTAAATTCTGTCATCTGTTCCCACCGGCACACAATGGCCTTCTCTTACGAAAAGAGGAACAGGATTTAAGGCGTGCGCAAGATGTTCTGCGTGCGTTCGCACACGGGGCCTCGGTTTATAGTCTCATACGATGGACTTTTGGGGAGAGTGGAGTCTGCACTGATGTTAACTCCGTAGGAAAACATCCCCTTGATAGGGAATCGAACCCGGGTCGTCAGATTGCGAGCACAATGTTCTAACCGCTAGACTATCCCGCTCCTCGAGTGTGTGTCAAAGTCAAGTCAAAGTCAAACTTTTATTTCCAAATGGCACATTGAATAAGCAAAATACTTGGGATTTTTTTCGTCAAGCCATCTAAGAGAAAGAACAACAAACAACAACAACCAAAACAACAACAACAACAACAAACAACATCACACAAAAAGGAAATTATAAAGATAAAGATGACGATGATGACGATGGCGATATCAATAAACAATGACAATTACTACTGCCAGAAATATCAAGGAAGACGATGATTATACGATTAAACTACTAATCAAAAACGTTACAACAGATCATGTTTCAATATCCAAATACAATCCCTACATAAATACACACATACATAATGTGTGTGTGTGTGTGTGTGTGTGTGTGTGTGGTGTGTGTGTGTGTGTGTGTGTGTGTGTGTGTGTGTGTGTGTTGTGTGTGAAGTCAAGTCAAGTCAAGTCAAGTCAAAATGTTATTTCCAGATGGTACATTGAATAAGCAATGCATTTGCTTTTTTTCATCAAGCCATCTATCTAAGAACAAATTTCTTAATGATTATACTGAAATACTACATTATTGCATCCTTTACCATGAAATTAAACCAGTTAAAAAAAAGGAAAATCGATATGGTAATACATTGAAAATACAAATTACCACATATACATATGGAGGCACCGTGGTCGAGTGGTTTAGGCGGTCAACTCGTGATCCAGAGGTCGTGGGTTCGATCCCCGCTCGGCTCGGTGTTGTGTCCTTGGGAAAGACACTTTACTCCTATTTTCCTCACTCCACCCAGGTGTACAAGTGGGTACCAGCTCTGCTGGGGAAGTATCTGGCGACAGACTAGCGTCCTGTCACAGGGGTGGTGAAAAACCATCAGTTCGCTTAACGCTACAGAAACCGGGATAAGCTCCGGCTCTATGGGCCTTCTGGCTCGAAAGAACATACATACATATACATATACACGCACACACACATACTCATACACACCTGCGGGCGTGCGCGCTCACGTCCACACACACATTTAAATAAGATGTGAGATAAGGTGAAAGGGTGGCGCAGCGCTAAGTGGCGACGCGTTCTCCCGCTCTCCCCGGGGAGAGCAGCCCGAATTTCACGGAGAGAAATCTGCCATGACTTAAAGTGGTATGAAATAAAATCTGAGCGCTTTGATTTGTTGCTTTACAAGATTCAGCGCTATATAAATTCCATACATTATTATTATTATTATTATTATTATTATTATTATTATTATTATTATTATTATGTGTGTATGTGCGTGTGCGTGCGTGTAGTGGGGGTGGGGGGGATGGGTGGATGGTGGTAGTGATCCATCGCGACTCGCACAAATAGGAATCGCATTGACCCGCGTCCATGACTTGACGCTTCAGTTTGCGGGGGAAAAATCAGATGTCACCCCTGGCTATGAATATTTGACTTGCATAGTATAGGGAAGTCGTTTACTGTTAGATCATCACAGAAAGGGAGAGGGGGAGAGAGAGAGAGAGAGTGTGGGGTGGGGGGGTGTGGGGGGGTAGAGAATGAGAGAGAGAGAGAGAAGGAGAGTGGAGGAGAGAGAAAACTCAGAACTCTGAGAAAGAGAGTGCGTGTGTGGGGTCGAGAATGAGAGAGATGGGAAGAGAGAGAGAGAGAGAGAGAGAGAGAGAGAGAGAGAGAGAGAGAGAGAGAGAGAGAGAGAGAGAGTATGTGTATTTGTGTGTGTGTGTGTGTGAAAGACACAGAGAGAGAGAGAGAGAGAGAGAGAGAGAGAGAGAGAGAGAGAGAGAGAGAGAGTATGTGTATTTGTGTGTGTGTGTGTGTGAAAGACACAGAGAGAGAGAGAGAGAGAGAGAGAGAGAGAGAGAGTATGTGTATTTTGTGTGTGTGTGTGTGTGTGAAAGACACACAGAGAAGAGAGAGAGAGAGAGAGAGAGAGGAGAGAGAGAGAGAGAGAGAGAGAGACCTAGACAGAGAGAGATGGAAGGAGGGGTAGAGGGAGAGAGAGAGAGAGAGAGAGAGGACAGAGATAGAGAGAGATGGGAAGAGAGAGAGAGAGGAAGGGGGGGGGGGGGCAGAGTGGAGGGAGAGAGGGAGAATATTTGACTGCATTGCAATAGCGAAGCCATTTACCATTAGATGATGCGAGAGAGAGGGAGAGAGAGAGGGAGAAAGAGAGAGAGAGACAGCCAGACAGACAGACAGAGACAGACAGACAGAGAAAGAGACAGAGAGAAGGAGAGTGAAGGAGAGAGAGAGAGGGGGAGAGGGGGACATGGGGGGGAGAGAAGAATATTTGACTGCATTGTATAGCGAAGTCATTTACTATTAGATCATGTCAAATACAGAGAGAGAAGAGGGGGGGGGGGGAGAAAGAAGGGGGGAATGGGGAAAAGAGAGAGAGGAGAGAGGAGGGGGGGGCGGGGGGGAAGGGAGAGAGGGAGAAATTTTTTTGCATTGAAGGGGAAATTTTTTTTTGTTGATATAAGAGAGAGAGAGACGGGCAGAAGAAAGAAAAGAGAGACAGAAGAAGGGGAGAGGGAGGAGGAAGAGGGTGTGGGGGGGGGAGAGAGTGGGGAGGGGGAAGGGGGGGGGAGAGAGGGGACATGGGGAGGGGGAGAAGAATATTTTACTGCATTTTCGTAGCGAAGTATTTTTTGTTGATTGTCAAATACAGAGGAGAGAAGGGAGAGGGGGGGGGGGGAAGAGAGGGTTAGGGTAGGGAGAGGGGGGATGGAGAGAAAGAACAGAGATAGAGGGAGAGGGTGGAGAAGGGGGGAGGAGAGAGGGAGAGAAGAGTGAGAAAGAGGGGAAAGGAGACCCAAAAGAGGGAGGGAGACAGGAGAGGGAGGGGGGGGGGGGGAAAAGGGGGATTTAGAGGGAGGGGGGGGAAAAAGAGGAGGGGGTGGGGGGGGGAGAGCGAGGAAAGAGATGGGAAGAGAGAGGGGGGGAAAGGGGAGAGGGGGGGGGGGGGGGGGGGGGGGGGGGAGGGGGGGGGAGAGAGGGGGAGGAGGGAGACAAGAAAGGGGAGAAGGAAACCACACACACAGAGCGAGAGAGACAGACAGACAGATGACAACAGAACAAACGCAAACCCCAAAAACACACACCCCCACACACCACACACACACACACAAACACAAAACACACAAACCCTTTTATTTGTGAGATGATGATGAAAAATTTTTTATTGATAAAAATGTCGCTCTCGCAAAAGACAGGGGTGTGTCCCCGACAATATTTATTATGGCCTTTCTCAAGGTTGTGAATTGGTTTTCCCTACATTCGGAGTTGCTCATCATCGCCCTCATACAGACCCCGGACAACCGATGATCGGCCTTGCTCTGTTCGGAATAAACCCGGGGGGCGGATGCCATGGTTTTGAAATTTTTGCTCCAATTGACCCCCCGGGGGTTCGATTCCCGTAAGGGGGGGATTAATTTTTTTTCCCCCGATTAACATCAGGAGACCCACTCTTCCCCGCAGTCCCTTTGGATGAGAATAAACCCAGGGCCCCCTTGTGCGAACGACGCAGAAATTTGCGCCAAAAGTTTAAAAAATGTTCCGCTTTTTAAAAAAAGTAGGCGATTGGTGCGGTGGAACAGGGGAATACTTTACAAAAAACCCATACACCCCGGGGAATGGATGTCAAAAAGCGCATATGCTTATTCCATTATCCTGTATAAAAGAAATTTAAAAAAAATAAACATTGTTGTAAACAATTT
>CM054165.1:42532306-42534806 GCA_028751875.1 Rapana venosa
GTAACCACGCTCAACGCTGCTTAACCTTAGCTTGGAGAAAGTGAGTGCTCTTACCACTAAGCTATCCCGTCCCCATAACGAGATACTAAACAAGAACAAAGTGGTTGATTCTACACAACCCATATTATTTTCTTTTCTTTATTCTTTTAATATCGGGGATAATGAAATAAGCACTTATGTGCTTTTTTTACATCCTGTCCCCGTGTGTATGCGGTTTTGTCAATTTTGTCATCCGTTCCCACCGGCACACATAGCCTCAAGCACAACGCTTCTTCGCGCACAAGAAACAGCAAGATAACGACAAACGCGCAAAAGAAATCAACTCAGACTCGGTGGTAGTCGTCAAAAGAAAAGTCTGGAATTCTGGTGGAGAGGTCTGGAATACTGGCACGTACTCAGGGAGCGCTACTTGCCAAAGTTACAGGAGAAACATGTCTCTCTACTATAAACCGAGGCCCCGTGTTCGAACGCACGCAGAACATCTTGCGCATACGTTAAATCCTGATCCGCTTTTCGAAAGAGTAGGCCATTGTGTGCCGGTGGAAACAGATGACAAAATTGACAAAACCGCATACACACGGGGACTGGATGTAAAAAAAGCACATGAGTGCTTATTCCATTATCCTCGATATAAAAGAATAAATTAAATGAATAGGACAGTTACTGTCGTTACTTAAAAGCGTTACTTGGCTGTCTGTGAGGTAAGCCAGTATCATCATTGGTGGCTTCTTCCACATCTGTCAGGTCAGTTTGGCTGCACACCGGTATTAAAAAAATCACTCTTTTCCTTCTGTTTTTCTATGTGACTCTTATATTCATACCACTGCACGTAACTAAGGCATCCACAGAAATAAAAAAAAAACCCACCACTTTTGTGAAAGACTAGCCTCTGACTCAAAACTCATGTGATTTTGAACAAATTTGGTAGGTTTGAATTTCTTTTAATTTTTCAGCAAACACTGTACCCCCTCAGTCCTTTGTCGTCTGCTAGCTTCCTTACCGCAATATGCATGCGCGGGGTCAACGCTGTAGGAATACAGGCAATCCTCATTTGATGGTTATTTACAACTTTGTCGTGACTACCTGGTATTGCTCTATGTCCTCAATCCCCAAAACAAGTGCACAGTCAATTTTTTCAGGCTTAAAATACATCTGTGACGATCACAAACATTTTTTTCCACTCGCACTCTACAGAAGGTACTACATAACCCCCAAATTATTACTGGTGTGCAGCCTTTCCTCTACTTTCAGCTGCTCTCAGCTGCCATCCATCCCAGCCCAGCTGGTGCTAATTACAGCAGGAACTGACCACACTTGGACTTGGTAAAAGGAAGGGGTGTGCTAAATTTAGCACTCTTGACTGAGTGATGTTGGGATTTGTGCGACTCGGGCTTTTTCTGTCTTATGAGCGAAAGTGTTATAGTTGGTCACTAAGAACAAAGGTGTTTTATTAAGGAATCTGATTTTGGTTTTTATCTCATTTTATGCGTGGTTGATGTGGTGGAGTTTCCTACTACGCGGTGCCCGTCCTGGGTTGATCCTTACGGTTGGTTGGCCAGGGCGTTGATTACAAGGAACGACTGTAGAGTTGGTTTTATACCCTGTTTTTAATCTGTATAATTATAGCTGCACAGTTTTATTCTGAGATTTAAAAGTTTACAAGGTGACAACAGCCCCGATATGGTCTCTGTGGTCGGCGGGGCTATACACAACAGGACTGGATTGGTTGGTGCTCTCTGGTCTGTTTGTTTGGGGGGATTAGCGCCTCATCTGTGAGGGACAGAATCAGAGACCATTTTCTTTTATGGCATGATGATCTATGATGACGAGAATAAAGTCGCAATGCTGCTATGAACATGCATGCGTTTTGAGACTACTTGACAGGGTTGCACTCTACGCTAACTATCATAATATATCCCGGCATCAATCAGGCCTGAGACATACAGACACCTGCAGTGTTGGTCAGATAATTTGAAGCAACACTCTCAAATTCGCTTCCGTAAAACGAATGAAACTCGACTGTGTAGTCCCAGTCTTCCCAAATGAGCCCACAGCATATCAACTCTGAGTAGGAGTCCGGTCTGTCCCCCAAAAAATCCCTATGACTCTTATGGGATTCGAACCCGCGACCTTCCAGTCCGTAAGCGTACTTGGTTATGTGTAGACAAGCCATTAACACCATGGGTGCTCTTGGTAACTGTTTTCCATCACAAGACCGTCAGTAGATCATTGAAGGTAGCCTGGCCGTAAAGAAAAACTGTGTCACTTACTTCTAGATGCAAAGCGTCGAGTTCTACATCAAAATCTTGTTATCCTCGACAGGCAGAATGCAGCTACCTTAAGTGTGGGTAAAAACGGTCGTCTACATGAAATCTCTTTCCCTTGGTGAAAGCTCTAGCCGAGAAACGAAAAATAATTTTTTTTATTATGTTGTAATAATTATGTTGTGCTCAGGTTATATTCCGCCATGACACACTCTTGCCATACACAAAAATTGTAC
>CM054165.1:42537306-42549806 GCA_028751875.1 Rapana venosa
GGCAGGCAGACACACAGAAGAGAGAGATAGACAGACAGACAGGCAGCCAGAGAGAGAGACAGACAGAGAGACAGACAGATAGAGACAGATAGACAGAGAGACAGAGACAGACAGACAGAGACAAAGAGACAGAGAGACAAAGACAGAGAGACAGACAGAGACAGAGAGACAGAGGCAGAGAGACAGAGGCAGAGAGACAGAGGCAGAGACAGACAGAGACAGACAGACAGACAGACAGAGGCAGAGACAGACAGACAGGCAGACATACAAGCAGAAATACAGAAGAGAGACAGACAGACAGACATACAGGCAGGCAGGCAGGCAGACATAAAAAAAAAGAGAGAGACAGAGAGAGACAGACAAACAGTCAGACGGACAGACAGGCAGCCAGAGAGAGAGATAGAGACAGAGAGACAGAGACGGAAAGACACAGACAGAAGAGGTAGAAAATGAGAGAAAGGGAGAAAGAAAGACAGACAGAGAGACAGAGGAGACAGACAGACTCACTCACACAGACACACACAGACACACACACAACACACACACACACAACACAACACAACACACACACAGACAAACACACACACACACACACAACACATTCAGAAATCTCTCTCTCTCTCTCTCTCACTCTCTCTCCAGACTTTAACGGAAATATAGCAGCGCAGTACAGTACACAACAGGCGACCCCAAAGCAGAAAAGAAAAGCAGTACAACAAAGCGGTTTGCAAAAGAGCTGGCCGAAAGAGCCCAGCGCAATTTGGACGTGCTTGCACACGCGCTAAGCCTAACTGAGGGAAACAGTGGGTTAACTAATGGGCCCAGTAATGACTGCCGTTAACCCAGGCCACTGGCACTGCCTGTTATCATAAGCCGCCCACGGACCGTAATGCTGATGAGACTATAAACCGAGGCCCCGTGTTCGAACGCACGCAGAACATCTTGCGCACACGTTAAATCCTGTTCCGCTTTTCAGAAGAGTAGGCCATTGTGTGCCTGGTGGAAACAGATGACAACATTGACAAAACCGCATACACACGGGGACTGGGTGTAAAAAAGCACATGAGTGCTTATTCCATTATCCTCGATATAAAAGAATAAATAAATAAATAATGCTGAAACTATGATAGCGACCGTAATTGCTGAAAGTATGGTACCGACCGTAATACTACTACTACTACTACTACCACTACTACTACCACTACTACTACTACTACTACTACTACTACTACTACTACCACTACTACTACTACTACTACCACTACTACTACTACTACTACTACTACTACTACTACTACTACCACTACTACTACTACTACTACTACTACTACTACTACTACTACTACCACTACTACTACTACTACTACTACTACTACTACTAATAATAATAATAATAATACTAATGTATGGAATTTATATAGCGCTGAATCATGTAAAGCAACAAATCAAAGCGCTCAGATGACTTTTTTTTTAAATTATTTTTTTATTTATGAGTGTGTATGCGGTTTTTTTTTAAATTTTGTCATCTGTTCCCACCGGCACACAATGGCCTACTCTTTCGAAAAGCGGAACAGGATTTAACGTGTGCGCAAGATGTTCTGCATGCGTTCGCAAATGGGGCCTTGGTTTATAGTAATGCTGAAAGTATGGTAGCGACCGTAATTGCTGAAAGTATGGTAGCGACCGTAATAATAATAATAATAGTAATGACAACAATAATAATAATAATAATAATTATAATAATAATAATAATAATATATGGAATTTATATAGCGCTGAATCATGTAAAGCAACAAATCAAAGCGCTCAGATGACATTTAAAAAAAAAAATGCGTGTGTATGCGTTTTTTTAAAAAAATTGTCATCTGTTCCCACCGGCACACAATGGCCTTCTCTTTCGAAAAGCGGAACAGGATGTAACGTGTGCGCAAGATGTTCTGCATGCGTTCGCACACGGGGCCTCGGTTTATAGTAATGCTGAAAGTATGGTACCGACCCTAATTGCTGAAAGTATGGTAGCGACCCTAATTGCTGAAAGTACGGTAGCGACCCTAATTGCTGAAAGTATGGTAGCGACCCTAATTGCTGAAAGTATGGTAGCGACCCTAATTGCTGAAAGTACGGTAGCGACCCTAATTGCTGAAAGTATGGTAGCGACCGTAATGCTGAAAGTATGGTAGCGACCCTAATTGCTGAAAGTACGGTAGCGACCCTAATTGCTGAAAGTATGGTAGCGACCGTAATGCTGAAAGTATGGTACCGACCCTAATTGATGAAAGTATGGTAGCGACCCTAATTGATGAAAGTACGGTAGCGACCCTAATTGATGAAAGTACGGTAGCGACCCTAATTGCTGAAAGTATGGTACCGACCGTAATGCTGAAAGTATGGCACTTCCTTCTGCCTAGTAACAAACTCTTTACAGGTACAGTGAATTATTGGTTTAGGCTATCTGTGTTAGTTTTGCTGTTGTTTGTTTGTTGTGGTTGTTGTTGTTGTTTTGGATGGGAGAGGAGGGGGGGAGGTTCTTTTTGTATACCCTTTTAAATCACGGCAGGTTTTGTTCTGTGTAAACTTCGGGCTGCTCTCTTCCTAGGGACAGCGCGTCGCCACAAGAACAGCGCCATTTTTATTTCTTTTACTGTCTGTGTGTGTGTGTGTATTTGTTTCGCTACCAGAATGGCTTTTTTCTATAGACTTTTACCATGGACAACTCTTTTGTTGCCGTAGTGAAGAAGAACTCCAGGATCTCACCACCAGACTGGAAACATCAGCCAATGCCCACGGTATGGAGATCAGCACGGAAAAGAGCAAGATCCTAGTGAACAGTACCACACCGACCACTCCCACCAGCATCAAGATGAGTGGCGAGACACTAGAGGAGGTGGAAACTTTCAAGTACCTTGGAGCAGTCATCACCAAAGGAGGCACGAGCACACAAGAGGTGAAGATCAGACTTGCTGTGGCACTCTCCTCCATGACTAAGCTGGCGAAAGTGTGGAGAAACCACAACATCAGAACCCACACTAAGGTCAGACTCTACAAGGCACTCGTCACATCCATTGCCTTGTACAGCTGTGAAGCATGGACACTTACTGCCGATTTAGAACGTCGCATTCAAGCCTTTGAGATGAAGTGCCTCAGGCGGATCCTGACATCACCTACAGAGACCGTAAAACCAATGACTACGTCTGGCAGCAGAGCGAGGCACTGGCTGGCAAACAAGAACCATTGCTAGATACAGTCAAACGGAGGAAACTGAAGTGGTTTGGCCACACAACAAGGCATAACAGCCTGTCAAAGACAGTCCTGCAGGGAATGGTGGAAGGAGCAAGGAGGCAGGGACGACCACGCAAAAGCTGGATATCCAACATCAAGGAGTGGACTGGCCTCACTGTACCAAGCCTCCTGAAAGCAGCCCAGGACAGAACCATTTGGCGGTCCACTTGCAGCGTCCGTGCGGGTACCCCAACGGTTGTCCCGACCAAGGGATGAGTGATGATGATGATGTGTTGAACGCGAAACCTCAGTTTCATGACCTTTCCTTTTACTATGGTGACAGTGACCTTGCCATTTTCTTTGGCAACATGACCTTGACATGTAACAACGCATTAGTGACCTTGCCTTCTTGTATGGCAACATGACCTCACCTTGTACTATGGTGACAATGACCTTGCCCTTGACTATGGCAACATGACCTTGCCCTTTACTATGGTGACAATGACCTTGCCCTTTACTATGGCAGCATGTCCTTGCCCTTTACTATGGTGACAATGACCTTGCCCTTGACTATGGCAACATGACCTTGCCCTTTACTATGGTGACAATGACCTTGCCCTTTACTATGGCAGCATGACCTTGCCCTTTACTATGGTGACAATGACCTTGCCCTTGACTATGGCAACATGACTTTGCCCTTTACTATGGTGACAGTGACCTTGCCTTTTACTATGGCAACACGATCTCACCTTGTGCTATGGTGACAATGACCTTGCTTTTTTTCTATAGCAACTTGGCCTCACTTTGTACTACGCAATATGACCTTGCCTTCTTCTATGACAACATGACTATTGCCAAAAAACTAAGACTTTGCGTTAAGCTAACAAGATAGATAACTACAGAAACATCAGTAATCATGCATACAACTACTGACAAACCTTCAAACACATACTTCTCTTTGGAGTAGAAATCAGGGTTAGCAGGATGAAAGAAAGAAAGACATTGTCTTGGCAGATAAACGAAAGATGGACAGAAATCACAGTTACACGAAAGGTAGAAAGAATATGACAGTTAAACGAAAAATAGAAAGAAATGGCAGTTAAGCGAAAGGTAGAAAGAAATGACAGTTAAAGGAAAGGTAGAAAGAAACGACAGTTAAAGGAAAGGTAGAAAGAAATGACAGTTAAAGGAAAGGTAGAAAGAAATGACAAAAAGGGAAAAGGGAGAAAGAAATGGCAAATTAAAGGAAAAGTAGAAAGAAATGACAGTTAAAGGAAAGGTAGAAAAGAAATGAACAGTTAAAGAAAGGAAAAGAATGACAGTTAAAGGAAAAGAAAGAAATCAAAAGGGAAAATAGAAAGAAAAGACAAAGGAAAGGAAAAGAAAGACATTAAAAAAAAGGGAGAAAAAAATGACAAAAGGAAAAAGAAAAGAAAAAGGGAAGTTTAAAGGAAAAGAAAAAAAGAAAGGGGGAAAGGTAAAAAAATGAAGAAAAGGGGGAAAAAAAAAAAGAAAAGAAGAAAGGGGAAATAGAAAGAAAAAAGAAAGGAAAGAGAAAAAAAAAAGAAAGAAAAAGAGAAAGGGAAAAAAAAAGGAAAAAGAAAGGGAAAGAAGAAAAGGAAAGGAGAAAGAAAGACAGAAAGGAAAGGAAAAAAGAGGAAAGGAAAAAAGAAAAAAGAAGAAAAAGGAAAAAAGAGAAAGAAGAAGAAGGGAAAAAGAAAAAAAAGAGAAAGGAAAAAGGAGAAAAAAAGAGGGAAAGAAAAAGAAAGAAGAAGAAAGGAAAAGAAAGAAAAAAGAAAAAGGAAAGGGAAAAAAGAAAGAAGTTAAAAAAAAAAAAAGGGAAAGAAAGAAAGTTAAAAGAAAAAAAGAGAAAAAAAAAAAGAAAGAGGAAAAGGAAAAAAAAGGAGGAAGGAAAAAAAAGAAGAAAGAAGAAGGAAAGGAGAAAGAAAGAAGAAAAAGGAAGGAGAAAAGGGAAAGAAGAAAAAAAAGAAAAAAGAAGAAAAGGGAAAGGAGAAAGAAAAAAGAAAAAAAAAGGAGAAAAGAGAGAGGGAAGGAAGAAATAGGAAGAAGGAGGAGGAAGAGAAAAAAGAAGTCGAGGGAAGGGAGGAAAGAAGAGAAGGGAAGGGGGGAAGAGAGAGAAGAGAAGAAAAAAGAGAAGAAAAAGAAGGGAGGAGAGAGGAAAAAGATATGGGGGAAAAGGAAGAGAAAAGGAGAAGAGAGGGGAGGAGAGAAAAAGAAAGAGGAGAAAAAAGGAGGAAAAAAAGAAAAGGGGGAAGGGAGGAAAGAGAAAGGAGAAAAGAAAAAGGAAAAGAAGGAGAGAAAGAGGAAGTAGAAAAGAGAGAGAGGCATTGAGCGCGCCAGATGTTGGCCGGAACGCTACGTTCGTCGCCGTCCTGCGAGGCGGCCGAAGCTGGCCCCGCTCACGCCCGTCCCACCGCTCCCCCCCCGCGAGCCGAGGTGCGCGGCCCCCCGTGTGCTGGTCCCTGCTATTTCTCTCCCGCGCCTCTCCCCCTTCTGTCCTACTTTGTCCATGCGCCTCTGATTCTCCTCTCCGTCTTCTCCCTCTACTGCCCGCTCCTCCCCCGCGCGTCCTGTTGCCTCCGCCTCCCCCATTTCTCGTTCGCTGGTCTCAGCCTCCTTCTACTCCCTCTCTCCTCCCCCCCCCTTGCCCTCCGCCCTCTCCGCACTCTCTCCCCCCCCCCCTCCTACGTTTCTTCCCCTTCTCCTCGTGTCTCCCTTTCCTTCCTTTGCTTCTCGCCCCCTTCCTGTTCCAGTTCCTCCCCGCTTCCTCCTCTCCCTTTGCTCCGCCTCCCTGCCTCACTCTCCCCCCCTCTTCCCTTCTCCCCTCTCCCCTCCTCTGTCCTCTCCGCTTCGCCTCCTTTCCCCCCCTCTCGTCCTCTTTCCTGCCTTTCTCGCCTCTTTCCCCTACTCCCGCCCAGCCCTAACCCTTCCCTTACTCCCTCCCAGTCCCACTAAGCCTTCCCTGTACTCCCCCCATCCCTAGAACCCCTTCCTTACTCCCGCCCATCCCCTTCCCTTACGCCCTCCCATCCCTAAACCCCTTACCCTTTCTCCCGTCCCATCCCTAACCCTCCCTCACTCACTCCCATCCCTGAACCCTTCCCTTACTCCCTCCCATCCCTAACCCTTCCCCACTCCTGCCCATCCCTAACCCTGCCCTGTGACGCCCTCCATCCCCCTTCCCTTACCCCCCCATCCCTAACCCAGCCCTGACTCCCTCCCATCCCTAACCCCTTCCCCACTCCCCCCGATCCCTAACCCTTCCCCGACGCCCCCCCATCCCTAACCCCTTCCCCTTACTCCCTCCCATCCCTAACCCATTCCCCACTCCCGCCCCATCCTGTATACCCTTCCCTTACTCCCTGCCCAGTCCCTTTACCCTTCCCCTGACTCCCGCCCATCCTCGTATACCCCGCCCCTCCCATCCCATCCCGTAACCCTGCCCCACACTCCTCCCAGCCCTAACCCTTCCCTGACTCCCGCGCCCCATCACCCTAACCCTCCCGTACTCCCTCCCATCTCTAACCCTTCGCCGTACGCCCCGCCCATCCCTAACCCTTCCCCCGCTCCCGCCCATGTCCCTAACCCTTTCCCCACTCCCTCCCATCCCGAACCACGCCCTGTCCTCCCGTCCCAGCCCTAACACCTCCCCCTCTCCCTCCCATCCCGAACCCTTCCCCCGTCCCTCCCATCCCTAACCCTGACCCTTACTCCCTCCCAGCCCTAACCCTTCCCCACTCCCACCAATCCATAACCACTCCCCCTCTCCCTCCCATTCCCAACCTCTCCCGTACCGCCCTCCCATCCGTTAAACCTTCCCTGACACTCCCTCCCAGTCCCTAACCCTTCCCGTACGTCCCTCCCATCCCTACCCTTTCCCATTCCATCCCCCTCCCATCCCTGAAACCCTTCCCTTAAGCCCGCCCATCCCGAACCCTTCCCTGACCCCTCCCAGCCCGAACCCCTTCCCGGTCTCCCGCCCAGCCCGAACACGTCCCCCACTCACTCCGCAATCCTAACCCTGCCCGTACTCCCTCCCAGCCCTAACCCTCCCGTACTCCCGCACGATCGCCTAACCCCTGCCCTTACTCCCTCCCCCTCCCTAACCCTCCCCTTACTCCTCCCCAGCCCCAACCCTTCCCGTACCCCTCCCATCCCTAAACCCCTGTCCCGTGACTACCTCCCATCCAAGACCCAGCCCTTACTCCCTCCCCTCCCGAAACCCTTCCCCTTACGCCCATCCCCGCCCTAAACCGTCCCCGACTCCCTCCTATGCCTACACTCTACCGGCGAATACAACCCCGGCCCCTCCTCCCTCCAAAGGCCCTAGCTCCACGCCACCCAATGCCCCATCCCGTGCGCCCCCAGTACCACCCCATCCCACAACCATGACCAAAGTCCAGCAGGTATACCCGCAGCACACCCCCCCGATCACTAGACCACACGACCCAAAAGAACCGGTGCACAAGTCACTAGAATCATACCCCAACCCCTCTAAGCACGCAGCATCGATGATGTCCGCGCCCTACCGCTTAATCCAGGGCAGCATAAAGAGGCTGGTGGCGTCCCAACCTCCCTCACGCCGTCGCTGCTTTCCCAATCCCCTGGCCCCAAACGAGGTCGAGCTACCGCTGGGAGAAGTAGGGGACAGAACAGGAAGCCACTGTAGGCGCGCACACTGGTCACCCATCCAAGAGGTAACCAAGCTCGAACTGCTTCCCTTTAGCAGGATATGAACGCGAGATGCTCTGACGACTGTAGCTATCAACTAAACTCTCATCAACTTCGATCTACCTAAATTAAATACTACAATAACAACCCAAACGACGAAAGAAGAAAGATGAGTAAGAAATAGAAAAAATGACAGTTAAAGAAGTCATAGAAAGAAATGACGTTAGAAGGTAGAGAAGACAGAAGGAAAGTAAAAGAAATCATTAATGGAAGTAGAAATCAGGTTAAGGAAAAGAAAGAAAGACATGTCTTGGCAGAATAAACAAAGAAGGACAGAAATCACAGTTACAGAAAGGTAGAAAGAATATGACAGTTAAACGAAAATAGAAAGAAATGGCAGTTAAGCGAAAGGTAGAAAGAAATGACAGTTAAAGGAAAGGTAGAAAGAAACGACAGTTAAGGAAAGGTAGAAAAGAAATGACAGTTAAAGGAAAGGTAGAAAGAAATGACAGTTAAAGGAAGTAGAAAGAAATGACAAAGGAAAGATAGAAAGAAATGACAGTTAAAGGAAAGGTAGAAAGAAATGACAGTTAAAGGAAAGATAGAAAGAAATGACAAAGGAAAGTAGAAAAAATGACAGTTAAATGAAAATAGAAAGAAATGACAGTTAAAGGAAAGGTAGAAAGAAATGACAGTTAAAGAAAGGTAGAAAGAAATGACAGTTAAAGGAAATAGAAAGAAATGACAGTTAATGAAATAGAAAGAAATGACAGTTAAAGGAAAGTAGAAAGAAATGACAGTTAAAGAAAGTAGAAAGAAATGACAGTTAAGGAAAGTAGAAAGAAATACAAAGGAAAGATAGAAAGAAATGACAGTTAAAGGAAAGATAGAAAGAAATGACAGTTAAAGGAAAGGTAGAAAGAAATGACAAAGGAAAGGTAGAAAGAAATGACAGTTAAAGGAAAGGTAGAAAGAAATGACAGTTAAAGGAAAGGTAGAAAGAAATGACAGTTAAAGGAAAGGTAGAAAGAAATGACAGTTAAAGGAAAGGTAGAAAGAAATGACAGTTAAAGGAAAGGTAGAAAGAAATGACAGTTAAAGGAAAGATAGAAAGAAATGACAGTTAAAGGAAAGGTAGAAAGAAATGACAGTTAAAGGAAAATAGAAAGAAATGACAGTTAAAGGAAAGGTAGAAAGAAATGACATAATGGAAGGTAGAAAGAAATGACAGTTAACTGAAAGGTAGAAAGAAATGACAGTTAAAGGAAAATAGTAAAGAAAATGACAGTTAAAGGAAAGGTAGAAAGAAATGACAGTTAAAGGAAAGGTAGAAAGAAATGACAGTTAATGGAAATAGAAAGAAATGACAGTTAAAGGAAAGGTTTAAAAGAAATGACAGTTAAAGGAACAGTAGAAAGAAATACAGTTAAACGAAAAGAGAAAGAATGACAGTTAAGGAACAATAGAAAATGACAGTTAAAGAAAGGTAAAAGAAATGACAGTTAAAGGAAAGGTAGAAAGAAATGAAGTTTAAAGGAAAGGTAGAAACGGGAAATGCAGTTAAAGGAAAAGAGAAAGAAATGACAGTTAAGGAAAATAAAAGAAATGACAGTTAAAGGAAAGGTAGAAAGAAATGACAGTTAAACGAAAAAAGAGAAGAAATGACAGTTTAAAGGAAAATAGAAAGAATGACAGTTAAAGGAAAGAGTAGAAAGAAATGACAGTTAAAGGAAAATACGAAGAATGACAGTTAAACGAAAAAGAGAAAGAAATGACAGTTCAGCGAAAGGTAGAAAGAAATGACGGTTAAAGGAAAGATAAGAAAGAAACTGACAGTTAAAGGAAGGTAGAAAGAAATGACAGTTTAAAGGAAAGGTAGAAAGAAATACAGTAAAGGAAAGGTAGAAAAAATGACAGTTAAAGGAAAGGTAGAAAGAAATGACAGTTAAAGAAAAGGTAGAAAGAAATGACAGTTAAAGGAAAAATAAAGAAGAAATGACAGTTAAAAAGGGAAAAGGGAAAAAAATGACATTAAAGAAAGTAGAAAAAATGACAGTTAAAGGAAAGGTAGAAAGAAACGACAGTTAAAGGAAAAGGTAGAAAGAAATGACAGTTTAAAGGAAAGGTAGAAAGAAATGACAGTTAAAGGAAAGGTAAGAAAGAAATGACAGTTAAATGAAAGGTAGAAAGAAACGACAGTTAAAGGAAAAGGTAGAAAGAAACGACAGTTAAAGGAAAAGGTAGAAAGAAGTGGCAGTAACGCGAAAGGCGTGGAATTCCGGCACAGAAGCCCAGAACTTTGGCACGTGCTCACGACGCCACACTTGCCAAATTCACGGGAGAAACAAGTTCTTTAACATGCCCAATTACTGTCATTAGGCATGCTGGTAGTCAGCTGATAACCTAACCGTGCTATTGGAACTCTCGGTAACTTTTGAAAAGGTGATAGTAAATTTCTTCCCATAACCTATATGCTCGCTGGGAAGCGAGGTGTCAGAGACCTAAGCTTCTCCGGGGGCCAGCATATTGAGGGCGGTGGCGCCCATTCCTCTCCCTCGCTGCTTTCCCTTCCCTGCCCCAAAAGAGGGAAGATACAGCTGGGTGAAGTAGGGACTGTACTGAACCCAAAGGGCCCGCGCAAACGGTCACCCATCCAAGAGGTAACCAAGCTCGATGCTGCTTAACTTTAGCTGGAGGGAAAGCGAGTGCTCTGACGACTGTGCTATCCCGTTCCCTCTTCTTGTAGTAAGACAAAACAGGCCAAAGCTTGATCGCTAGGTCATTAGGATTGATGACTCAGTATTGCTTGAATCTTTGCTGCTTTAGGCAATGAGGGTGGGAGACGGGTTAGCTTAGTGTCCAATGCCTACACTGACATGTTGTTCCTTCGGATGAGACTATAAACCGAGGCCCCGTGTGCGAACGCATGCAGAACATCTTGCGCACACGTTAAATCCTGTTCCGCTTTTCGAAAGAGTAGGCCATTGTGTGCCGGTGGGAACAGATGACAAAATTTATAAAACCGCATACACACGGGGACTGGATGTAAAAAAAAGCACATGAGTGCTTATTCCATTATCCTCGGGGGAAAAACAATCTGAACGCTTTGAACGCATTGAAATGCTATTTTTGAGAATGCCATCAGCCAAGACAAGCTCTTAGAATACCATCCTGCATTCCCCTTTCAAGGAGAAAACTATCTTCTGAAGCTGGAGAATGGTTACCTGTAATTACGACCACACAAAAACAAACTTGAAAACTACCATAAACATAAATTTCTCATCTACTCCGTGGGGGCTGTGCCAGGGGCCTGTTAGTATAAAAATAACATCCCCGCCTTCTAGAAATTATGTGCTAGAAATTCCCTCTTTTCTATCCATCTCTTTGTTTTTCTGCCTTGGGGTTTTTTTCCCTGTCACTTCCTTCTTGGTCCATTCTCTAACCTTTTGTTCCCAGAAAAAGACGGTACACGGTAACAAATCTCTCCTACACCGAAGTCGAACATGATGGGGGCCTGACTTGTCAGGCGCTTAACGGCAGCGCAACGCATTTTCGCTCACATGACAGACAACATCAGCTGCTGTCTGAGTAATTATTCGGTCAGGACTAAGACATTTCTCATCCAGTGGGAACTTTGGGTTTCACGGCGATTCCCAGTGAGTCAGAGTACATATTCGAGGTGACGACCCCTAGGGGCGTTAAGCTAAGGAACGCACAACAACAAAGAGAGGCGCGGCGAAGGAACGAATAGACTTGTCTCGAAAGCGTCGGAACAGTAAAGCAGCATCTCACGTTACACAGATGGCAACGTTGTGTTCAGCAGTCAGCGCTGTTTCTGTCAACAATTGCTAGATCAGATCCCCGCTTTCTTCGCTCAACATCAGGACAATCTGTCTTACTCACAGCTTGCAAGGTCTTGAAAGGTTGTCTTAGTGCCGACTTGCAACTTCTTCTTTGTCTTGCTTTCAGACAGCAGCTACTGTTGTCTGTCAAATAACGCAAAAATGCGTTGCGCTGCCATTAAGCGCCTGACAAGTCAGGCCCAGCACATCCGACTCCGGCATGCGAAAGATTCATCTTCAGAGTCTTTCTGGAAAGAAAAAGGCAGGAGAATAAACCAAGAAGGCAGAAAAATAAGACAAAAAGGAGTTGACAGAAAGAAATAAAACAAGGCAGAAAAAAGGGATTAGAAAAGAGGAAATTCCCATCAGCACAGAATTTCCAAAAAGAAAGACAAGAAAGAGATCACTGGAAGAAAAGGAACAGGACAATAACAAAGAGAGGGATAGAAGAAGGAATAATCTCGCACAAAATTTCCAGAAAGTGGGCCATGCTATTATTACTGACAAGCCTGGTATGGGTAGTCTAGAGGTAACGCGCCTGTCTAGAAAGCGAAAAGTCCGGGTCGGAAGTGTGCGGTGGTTCAAACGCCGTTTGGGCCCGAAACTTTTCCCCCATCCATTAGACCATGAGTGGTGGTCTGGGTGCTAGTCTTTCGGATGAGACGATAAACCGAGGTCCCGTGTGTTACACAAAATTATTCAGCGCAAGTTAAAGAACCCACGGCAACAAGAGAACTGTCCCTGGCA
>CM054165.1:42554806-42566946 GCA_028751875.1 Rapana venosa
CTGAAGCCAAGGCGCGCAAACTGTCACCCATCCAAGTAGTAACCACGCTCGATGATGATTAACCTTGGCTTGGAAAAAGCGAGTGCTCCGACCACTGATCTACCCTGCCCCCCTTAAAAATTGAATAAGACAGGACAAAAGGGTTTCTGGCACACGTTGGAAAAAGCAATGCAGAAACATGGCGTTTGGGTTGCTGCTTTTGGCACAGGATATGTTACGACTGTTGTTGTTGTTGCTGCTGCTAAAAGTAGAAGTCGGTGTAGCGTTTATTGCTGTAGCAGAGGTAGTTCAAAACTCGTGGCTGTAAAAGATTCCAACGTGATTTTTTTGCAATAATATGTGGATGTAGTACTTTCGTCATATACAGTGTGTGTGTGTTGTGTGTGTGTGTGTGTGTGTGTGTGCGTGCGTGCGTGCGTGCGTGCGTGCGTGTGTGTGTGTGTGTGTGTGTGTGTGTGTTGGAGTTGGGTGGGTGGTGAGTGGGTGAGTGAGTTTGTGGTTGTGTGTGTGTGTGGTGCGTGCTTGCGAGTGTGTGTGTGTGTGAGTGTTCGTGCGTGCGTGCATGTGCGTGTGAGTGTGTGTGTGCATTGTCTCCTCATAGGTCAACAATACAGCTGGCAATTCAGTACCTGATAATAGTAACAGACAACAATCAGACAGTAAACTGTCCTGGAGTTAAACGACTTACTACAGACAGCTGAAAACCGCGATGAATGGAGGAAGCTGGTTGCAAAAATCTTCAGTGGTGCCCCCAACGGTCTACAAAACTACGGGAGAGGTGAACGTGAAGATGAAAAGAAAATAGGATGTAAAAATATAGCACATAAGCGCTTATGCCATTATCCTCGATAGAAAAAAAAAGAATAAAGAATAAAGGATTGCTAAGGAAGCGAGGAAAACGTATAATTATATTTAGAAAATAATCATGTACTCGCAAGTCTGGCAAATTTGTTGAGAAAAGTAGCCCGTAATTAGGCATTACCTCTCCTCTCTCTCTCCCTCTCCCCCCCCCCCTCTCTCTCTCTCTCTCTCTCTCTTCTCTCTCTCTCTCTCTCTCTCTCTCTCTCTCTCTCTCTCTCTCTCTCTCTCTCTCTCTCTCTCTCTTCATTCCCTGAAAAGTCTGAGTCCTTGAACAGAATTGGGGGGCAATTAGCACCTGGCGGAGCCCATCCCTCTCCAGGCACAGGGTGCATGCTGGGTACTTACCTGTTCCCGTAGCCCACTCAACTCGTAACATGATTTAAATGATTTTTTTAACGTACATATTTGATCTTCTGCTTATGTACATATACATGAGAAAAAAAACTCTGAGGCTTTGGCGAACTTACACTTTTAAACTTACTTAGGAGACCGTTAAAAAAAAATTCCCCACTTTATATCCCAGTCATAGGGGTGGAGGTGGGGGTGGGGGCGCTATCAGTCTAAACAACATCCCCACCTTCTGGAAATTCTGTGTGAGGAATTCCCTCTTTTCTATCCCTCTCTTTATTTCTGCCTTTCTCCTACTCTTCCTGTCACCTGCTGTTTGTCTCTTTTTCTGCATTCTTGGTTCTTTCTTCTGTCTCTTTCCCCAGAAAGATTCAAAAGATAATAATTCTCTTCCTCCATGCCGTTTTCCGATGCACTGGGTCTGACTTGTCAGGCGCTTTAATGGCAGCGTGACGCATTTTCTCTCGTATGACAGACAACAATAGTTGCTGTCTGAGTGTTTAAAGAAGTAGAAGAAGAAGAAGAAGATTGATTGATTGATTGAATGTTTAATGGGTGAAGAAGAAGAAGAAGAAGAAGAAGAAGAAGAAGAAGAAGAAGAAGAAGAAGAAGAAGAAGAAGAAGAAGAACAAAAACAAGAACAAGAAGAACAAGAAGAACAAGAACAAGAAGAACAAGAAGAACAAGAACAACAAGAACAAGAAGAACAAGAAGAACAAGAAGAAGAAGAAGAACAAGAAGAAGAAGAAGAAGAAGAACAACAACAACAACAACAACAACGAGGAGAAGGAGGAGGAGGAGGAGGAGGAGGAGAAGAACAACAACAACAAGAAGCAGAAGCAGAAGAAACAAGAACAAGAAGAATTCACCAAAAAGACACCTTCACAGATTTAAAAAACAACCACAACTTGATAAACCCACAGAACTGAAGTCAAAACGGTCTGTAACCCCTCAGCTACATAACTATACAGCGTGAGGATGGATGCACTTGCTTGTAACTAGCAACAGTAACGCGGGGTACCAATTCAATTACTGCCGTTACCTGAACACTAATTGCCTGTACCTAGGCCGATAATGCTGTAGGTGTTCTGGCAATTTCGCGAAAGACACTCTGATTAGGTAGGGAGGGTTTTCTGGGGAAGGGGTAGGAGGACGGGGGGGGGGGGGGGGGGGGGGGGGTGGAGGTGGAGTGGGGGGGGGGTGGGTGGAAGAAGGAACCACTGCTGTTGCTTGATGTGAGACTAAAGTCTCTGTATGTCTGTCTTTGTCTCTGTCTGTCTGGCTGGCTGGCCGTCTCTCTGTCTGTCTGTCTGTCTCTCTCTCTCTCTCTCTCTCTCTCTCTCTCTCTCTCTCTCTCTCTCTCTCTCTCTTCCGCTCTCTATCTCTGTCTCTGTCTCTCTGTCTTTCCCGCTCTCTATTTCTATTGCTATCTCTAAGTCCTTCGGATGAGACTGCCCCGTGTGCGCCGCACGCAGAACATCATGCGCACACGTTAAATCCTGTTCCTCTTTTCGTAAGAGTAGGCCATTGCGTGCCGGTGGAAACGGATAACAAAATTTACAAAACCGCATACACACAGGGACTGGATGTAAAAAAGCACATAAGTGCTTATTCCATTATCCTCGATTTAAAAGAATTAAATAAATAGTCATGAAGCTCTACACTTAAAACCAATTTTCATGAGAGAGAGGGAGAGAGAGAGGGAGAGAGGGGGAAGGAGGAAGAGAGAAAGGGAAGGGAGAGAGAGAGAGTCGGGGAGGGAGAGAGAGGGGGAGGGAGGGAGAGAGAAACGGAAGGGAGAGAGAGAGAAAGGGATCGTGGAGAAAAGGAGAGAGAGAGGGGGAGAGAGAGAGAGGAGAGAGAGGAGAGAGAGGGGCAGGGAGGGAGAGAGAGGGGGAGGGAGGGAGGGAGAAGGAGAGAGAAAAAGAGAGAGGGGGATGGAGGAAGGGAGATAGAGAGAGAGGGAGAAGGGGGAGACAGAGAGTGAGAGGCAGAGAGAAAGAGAGATAGCGGGTGGGAAGAGAGAGAGAAAGAGAGAGACAGAGACATAGATACAGAGACAAAGAAAGGAGAGAAAGAAAGAGATAAGAAAGCAAGAAATAAATAAAGGAAAAGAGATTGGGGGAGAGAGAGAGAGAGATAAAAGAAAGAAAGAAAAGAACGAAAGAAAGTAAGAAAGAAAGAAAGAAAGAAAGAAAGAGAGAGTGGGCAGGCGAGAGAGAGAGAGAGACAGAGAGTGAGCTGAGAGAAAAGACAAAAAGAGAGCAGATAGACAGACAGAGGCAGAGACAGAAAAAGAGACACAGACAGACAGGCATACAGAGAAGCAGAAGGTAAACAAACAAAACCCAGCCCCCACAGGAAGAATTCAAAGGATACCGTAGGTGTATGTAGTCAAGTAAGGTGGGAGACAGAGAGAGAGACAGACAGACACAGAGAGAGAAACAGAGAGAGAGGAGAGAGAGAGAGAGAGAGAGAGAGAGAGAGAGAGAGAGGGTGAGACAAAGAGATAGAGGGAGAGACAGAGAGTGACAGAGACAGAGAGAAAGATAAAGACAGACAGACAGACAGAGAGAAACAAAGAGAGAGACTGAGATAGACCAACAGACAGGCAGACAGACAGACAGACAGACACATGCACACACAAATAAAGAGAAAGTGATACACTGACAAAGAAAGACAGTGATAGAAAGAGACAGAGCAAAAACAACAACAACAAAACCATCTAACCAATACACCGTACCACTACCAAAAATATGAGAAAACAAAACAAAAGACAAAAAAATACCACACAGCAGCACTCTTTATTTTTGTAAGGTTAGTAAAAACAGCAAGAGAGAGAGAGAGAGAGAGAGATGAGAGAGAGAGAGAGAGAGGAGAGAGAGAGAGAGAGAGAGAGAGAGAGAGAGAGAGAGAGAGAGAGAGAGAGACAGAGACATATGGGCACCACCCTTAACAAACAAAAAGAAAGCGGGCCCCCTAGAGTAGCTGAGGTCTCTGACACCCCGCTCCCCAGTGACATCATAAACTAACGCAGAAGAACTCGGGTGGTGCCGACAGGTGAGAGTGAAAACGTGTACACACCTCTCTCTTTTTTTAGCCTGAAGTAACTGTGGCAGGTGTGTGAAAGTAGCACGAGTGAGTGTAGTTCTTGCGGTGTTCGTAGCAATGACGCAGTTTGCAATGTTTTCTGAACACATGTTTTCTGTCTTAAAGGTGAGACAAGGGAGGTAGAAACAGGTATAAGTTTTTGATTATTGGGTCATGTTAGAAGTTGTACCGTGTATCACAATGAAAGTGCATCATTTGTAAAGACTTAACACTCCATAAATGATGCAGTTTCATGCATTGTTGCCATGGAAATGATCCAATAGGGCTGCCAAAAGTAAATGTTTCAACCTTTCAAACATTTTTACTTTTAACAAGTACAAGAAACCTGTTCTTATAAACATGAATTCTCCTTATCCCTAATGGGATGAGAGGAAATAAAGAATTTGATTTTGATGGACAAATAGATAATTAGATAGATAGATAGATAGATAGATAGATAGATAGATAGATAGATAGATAGATGGATCGATCGATGGATCGATGGATATATAGAATAATAGACAGATAGATAGGAAGTTAGATAGATAGATAGATAGATAGGTAGATAGATAGATAGATAGATAGATAGATAGATAGATAGATGGATAGATAGATAGATAGATGGATGGATAGATAGATAGATAGATAGATAGATAGATAGATAGATAGATAGATAGATAGATAGATAAATAGATAGATAGTTAGATGGAAAAAAAGAAAAAGGGAGATATATATAAATATATATATATAGAGAGAGAGACACACACACACAGAGAGAGACAGAGACAGAGACAGAGAGAGACAGAGATTTAGAGACAGACTTCTAGAAAGATGCAGACATCAGACCTGAGAGAGAAAGACAGAGACATACACAGAGAAAAACAACAATATTCCAGTACCTCTATGAACAAAGAGAAAACACAGCGCAAAAGCCAAACCTATCCCACATCGCTCATGATTATTTGCGTAAGCTGTGTCAGTGACAACACCAACACACACACACTGCTCTCTTCTCTTCTCTTTGTGGTCTGATGTCAGTGTGGCAGGTGCAGTGATGATGGCAGCAGGGGTTGCTGCAGAGCTGGCTATGCTCATAGCAATGATGTGATGCGCCGTGTTGTGTTAACACATTTCAACCTTCAATTACGTGTTGAGACTTTTACTTTTGATAAATAATACACGTACTCAATAGGTCCTTACAATGCATTCGGTTTAAAGGTTTTGCTCCACAATTACCACGGAGTTTACCTCACTATACAAAGAAAAACCTTAACTATGACTAACAATCGAAGGACAGTCAGGTTTTGAGGATAGAAATTTGCAGAACAACACAAGTGTCCTCAGGGAGTTGTGAGTGAGAGAGAGAGAGAGAAAGAGAGAGAGAGAGGAGGAGAGAGAGAGAGAGAGAGAGAGAGAGAGAGAGAGAGAGAGAAAGAGAGGAAAGAGAGGCAGAGACAGACAGACAGGCAAAGGGACAGAGAGACAGACAGAGAGAGAGAGAGAGAGACAGACAGACAGACAGATACAGAAACACAGAGAGACAGAGACAGATTGAGACAGGGAGAGACACAGAGAGAGTGGAGCGAGACAGAAACAGAGGCACAGACAGAGACAGACAGATAGACAGACTGACAGACAGACAGGCAAATAAAGATAAAGAGACATACAGACAACAGATTGAGAGAAAAAGACAGTGACAGAGCAAAAACCAACAAAAAAACCCACCTCACCAATACTCAGTACCGCTGCGGAAAAACAAGAGAAACCAAAACAAAAAACAAAAAAACTACCACACAACAGCACTCTTTATTTTTGTAAGGTTAGTAAAAACAGCAAGAGAGGAAAGAGGAGATGGGCACGACCCTTAAAAAAAAAAGATGCTGGCCCCCTAGAGAAGCTGAGGTCCCTGACACCTCGCTCCCCAGTGACAGCATAAACTAACGCAGAAGAACTCGGGTGGTGCCGACAGGTGAGAGTGAAAACGTGTACACACCTCTCTCTCTTTTTAGCCTGAAGTAACTGTGGCAGGTGTGTGAAAGTAGCAAGAGTGAGTGCAGTGCTTACGGTGTTCGTAGCAATGACGCAGTTTGCAATGTTTTCTGAACACATGTTTTCTGTCTTAAAGGTGAGACAAGGGAGGTAGAAACAGTACAAGTTGTTGCTTATAGGCTTGAGTTAGAAGTTGTACCATAATCACAATGAAAGTGCCTCATTTGTAAAGACTAGCAATTCATAAATGACGCAGTTTCATGCATCGTTGCTATGGAAACAATCCAATATGGCTGCCAATAGTAAATATTTCAAACCTTTCAAACATTTTTGCTTTTAACAAGTACAAGAAACCTGTTCTTATATGCATGAATTCTCCTTATCCCTAATGGGATGAGAGGAAATAAAGAATTTGAATTTGATGGACAAATAGATAGATAGATAAATAGATAGAAAGATATTCTTTTATTTTATTTTTATTTTATTTTATTCTTTTATTTCGAGGATAATGGAATAAGCACTCATGTGCTTTTTTAATCTAGTCCCCGTGTGTATGTGGTTGTGTAAATTCTGTCATCTGTTCCCACCAGCACACAATGGCCTACTCTTACAAAAAGCGGAACAGGATTTAATGTGTGCGCAAGATGTTCTGCGTGCGTTCGCACACGGGGCCTTGGTTTATCGTCTCATCCGAAGGACTTTTGGGGAGAGTGGAGTCTGTACTGATGTTAACTCCAGGGGAAAATATCCCCTTGAACGGGAATCAAACCCAGGTCATCAGATTGCGAGCGCAATGTTCTAACCACTAGGCTATCCCGATAGATAGATAGATAAATAGATAGATAGATAGATAGATAGATAGATAGATAGATAGATAGACAGACAGACAGATAGATAGATAGATAGATAGATAGATAGATAGATAGATAGATAGATAGATAGATAGATAGATAGATAGATGGATGGATGGATGGATGGATGGATGGATGGATGGATGGATGGATGGATGGATGGATGGATGGATGGAATAATAGATAGACATATAGATAGGAAGTTAGTTAGATAGATAGATAGATAGATAGATAGATAGATAGATAGATAGATAGATAGATAGATAGATTGAAAAAAAGAAAAAGGGATATAGAGAGAGAGACAGAGGGGGAGAGAGAGATTGAGAGACAGACTTCTAGAAAGATGCAGACATCAGACCTGAGAGAGAAAGACAGACATACACAGAGAAAAAACAACAATATTCCAGTACTTCTATGAACGAAGAGAACACAGAGCAAAAGCCAAACCTATCCCACAGCGCTCATGATTATTTGCGCAATCTGTGTCAGTGACAACACCAACACACAGACACTGCTCTCTTCTCTTCTCTTTGTGGTCTGATGTCAGTGTGGCAGGTGCAGTGATGATGACAGCAGGGGTTGCTGCAGAGCTGGCTATGCTCGTAGCAATGATGTGATGCGCCATGTTGTGTTAACACATTTCAACCTTAATTGTGTGTTGAGACTTTTAAAAAGGAAGGTAAAGGAGTCCCATAACCTGCTTTACCTTCCCTGACCCTAAAGAGGGCAGGTACCTATTTACAGCTGGGTGAACTGGGAGAACTGTACTGAAGCCAAGGCGCGCAAACGGTCACCCATCCAAGTGGTAACCACGCTCGACGCTGCTTAACTTGGCTGGGTGAAAGCGAGTGCTCCGACCACTGAGCTATCCCGTCCCCTTTACGTTTGATAAATATTACACATACTCAATAGGTCCTCACAATGCATTCGGTTTAAAGGTGTTGCTCCAGAATAACCATGGAGTTTACCTCACTATACAAAAGAAAAACATAAACTATGACTAACAATCGAAGGGTAGTCAGGTTTTGAGGATAAAAATTTGCAGAACAACAAAAGAATCCCCAGGGAGTTGTGTGTGTGTGTGTGTGTGTGTGAGAGAGAGAGAGAGAGAGAGAGAGAGAGAGAGAGAGAGAGAGAGAGAGAGAGAGAGAGAAAGAGGGAAAGAGAGAGAGAGGGAAAAAGAGACAGAGACAGACAGAGAGGCAAAGAGACAGACAGTCAAACAGAAACAGAGACAGAGACACAGTAAGACAGAGACAGATAGAGACAGAAAGAGACACAGAGAGAGTGGAGAGAGACAGAAACAGAGAGACAGACAGATAGATAGACAGGCAGGCAGACACACAGATAGACAGAAAGACAGACAGGCAGATAAGGATAAAGAGACATATGGACAATAGATTGAGAGAAAAAGACAGTGATAGAAAGAGACAGAGCAACAAACAAAACAAAACAGCGCTCTTATTTTTGTAAGGTTAGTAAAAACAGCAAGAGATGAGAGAGGAGATGGGCGCCACCCTTAAAAAAAAGATGCTGGCCCCTAGAGAAGCTGAGGTCTCTGACACCTCGCTCCCCAGTGACAGCATAAACTAACGCAGAAGAACTCGGGTGGTGCCGACAGGTGAGAGTGAAAACGTGTACACACCTCTCTCTTTTTAGCCTGAAGTAACTGTGGCAGGTGTGTGAAAGTAGCAAGAGTGAGTGTAGTTCTTGCGGTGTTCGTAGCAACGATGTCGCAAGTTTGCAATGTTTTCTGAACACATGTTTTCTGTCTTAAAGGCGAGACAGGGAGGTAGAAACAGGTATAGTTTTTGGTTATTGGCTCGGGTTAGAGGTTGTACGGTAATCATAATGAAAGTGCATCATTTGTAAAGACTTAACACTACATAAATGACGCAGTTTCATGCATTGTTGCCATGGAAACGATCCAATATGGCTGCTAATAGTAAAATATTTTCAACCTTTCAAAGTTTTTATCTATCACAAGTACAACAAGACCCGTGTTCTTACAGACATGAATTATCCACAACCCTAAAGGTATGACAGGAAATAGAGGATTTGAATTTGATAGATAGACAGACAGTCAGACAGATAGACAGATAGATAGACAGTCAGACAGTCAGACAGATAGACAGATAGATAGACAGTCAGACAGATAGACAGATAGACAGATAGATAGATAGATAGATATATAGATGGATAGATAGATAGAGAGAGAGATAGAATAAGGGAAATAGAGAGACAGAGGGAAAGAGACAGACAGACATAGACAGATAGACACAGATAGATAGATAGATAGATAGATAGATAGATAGATAGATAGATAGATAGACAGACAGACGGACAGACAGACAGACAGACAGACAGATAAACAGACAGACAGACAGACTTCCAGAAAGATGCAGACATCAGATTGAGAGAGACTGACAAAAGAAAAACAAACAAATCGGATGGATATTCCAGTACCTGTACGAAAGAAGAGAACACAGCGCAAAAAGCCAAGCCTATGGCACAGCGCTCATGATTATATTTATGTGTGTGTGTGTGTGTGTGTGTGTGTGTGCGCGTGTGTGTGTGTGTGTGTGTGTGTGTGTGTGTGTGTGTGTGTGTGTGTGGTGTGTGTGTGTGTGTGTGTGTGTTGTGTGTTTATTTATTTATTTATTTATTTATTTTATTTATTTTATTCTTTTATATCGAGGATAATGGAATAAGCACTTATGTGCTTTTTTACATCCAGTCCCCGTGTGTATGCAGATTTGTGAATTCTGTCATCTGTTCCCACCGGCACACAATGGCCTACTCTTCCGAAAAAGCGGAACAGGATTTAACGTGTGCGCAAGATGTTCTGCGTGCGTTTCGCACACGGGACCTCGGTTTATAGTCTCATCCGAAGTGTGTGTGTGTGTGTGTGTGTGTGTGTGTGTGTGTGTGTGTGTGTGTGTGTGTGTGTGTGTGTGTGTGTGTGTGTGTGTGTATGTGTGTGTGTTGTGTGTGTGTGTGTGTGTGTTGTGTGTGTGTTGTGTGTGTGTGTGTGTGTGTGTGTGTGTGTGTGTGTGTGTGTGTGTGTGTGTGTGTGTGTGTGTGTGTGTGTGTGTGTGTAAGCTGTGTCAGTGACAACACCAACACACACAGTTCTCTCCTCTTCTCCTCTCTTCTCTTCGTGGTCTGATGTCAGTCTGGCAGTAGGTGCAGTGATGATGGCAACAGGGGTTGCACGTGCAGTTTTCCTAGCAGTGACATCATTTGTCACGTTGTGTTAACCCGTTCAATCCTGTTCCACTTTTCGTAAGAGTAGGCCATCGCGTGCCGGTGGGAACAGATGACAGAATTTACAAAAACCGCATACACACAGGGGGGGGGGGGGGGGGGGGGGGGGGGGGGGGGGGGGGGGGGGGGGGGGGGTAGTGGATGTAAAACAGAAAGCACGTAAGTGTTTATTCCATTATCCTTGATATAATAATAATAATAATAATAATAATAATAATAATAATAATAATAATAATAATAATAATAATAATATATGGAATTTATATAGCCCTATATCTTGCAGAAAACAAATCAAATAAAATATAAATAAATAAATAAAATAAAACACGTTTCACCTTTAATTCTAAGTTTACACAAGGCTGTATATAAGTGCTCATCCCATTATCCTCGAAATAAAAAAAAAATCAAAGAATAAACTCAAAACTAGTTGAATCTATCCCTGCACGGTTGACAAATTTCATGATAGCTACCCAGTCGTGTTAGCCATACCATCAGCGTTTAGCTATCCTACACTTTCTCATGAAAAGGATTGTAAACCTTTGACAATTTATCAAATACAAAACGAATCATGATGATGAGACTTCTTTCGACAAAACTACCTTTTTTGTTTGGATATAATAATAATAATAATAATAATAATAATAATAATACAATAATAATAATGATAATAATATATGGAATTTATATAGCGCTAAATCTTGTATTTAAAAAAAACAAACAAATCGAAGCGCTATTGACCATAGTAACAAAAATCGTGATGGTTGTCCATACATATATATAACACTAGAGCATAATTATAACACCATTGTTCTGGTTCTGCAATAATTATTGTAAGTTACTCTTTCGGGGTTCCTTCAAGTCTTTAGGATTGCAGACTAATGTTTCTGCAGACACTTAAAGCCTGATGTGGGTAAGAACTCTTCACATATCTAGCAGACGTGTTGTTGTTGTTGTCTTCGATTTTACGTCTGTTCACTCTCAGTAATATTAGACGAGAAAAAATATAAGGGGTGTGTGAGAATTGAAGTGGTGGTGGAGGCCCTACTGAAAAATGCGAGGGGGGAAAAGTAGTCTAATCATGAAAAGAATCTGTGCAAAGCAAAAGATACAATAAAAAATAAACCCCGAAACAATGACATAAAAAGTGATTAACGTTAATGAAACTATAACAAATGTCCTATAGGACTATGCCAGAGACCTTTTGCAATATCAAATGCCAAATTCAAATTATTGAATATGTTTCTAAGGAAGTTTTTTAGAAAATTGGGGTGAAAAAGCTTTTGTATTCTTACATTCAAATATTATATGAGTATTAGAAATATTCTCACCACATAGACATTTACTGTTTCTACTGAATTTGGCTACGAATGCATTAAGCTTTATTCTATAAAAAAACAAACTATTCACTCTTCTTGCTGTGGAGATATTTGAGCAAGCCTTAGAATGGCTCACGACTCTTGCTTTATCAGTTTTGCTGACACATCTGTTTAGAAATCTCTCTTTTAGGTGATACGTTTCTGTGACATTTTTCCATGATGGTTGTTCTAATGTGATAGCCATCTTGTAACGATAGAGGCACGTGCAATGCTACTTATTCCCGTTCATGCTTTGCACTGAACAAGCACAATCGTCGTGCATTATTTTTTGAATTATTGGGGTTTAGTTTTATCATCAATCCCCCTTGGGCCCCGCCTTTTTTTTCTACAATCAGACCAGAGGAACGCAGAAAGGGGG
>CM054165.1:42567446-42572446 GCA_028751875.1 Rapana venosa
AGAGGGGGAGAGGGGAGAGAGAGGAGAGAGAGGGGAGAGGAGAGAGAGAGAGAGAGAAGAGAGAAGGGTCACTAAACAGAACACTAAAAATAATTTTTTGCCATTAACAATACAGCTTTTGGGGAAAGGACACGTATATTTCGCGCGTGCATGGGTTTATGCGCGCGCGCGGACGCAGCATGTATGTTTGTGTGTGTGGCTGGTGTGGGGAACATTTGGGATGTTGGTTTCTTTCTTGTTTCCCCAGCTGCATTTTTCACACGCTTTTCCACCGGGGCTGAGCTTATTGGTGTGTGTGAGTTTAGTGTGTGTGGGGAGGTGTGTGGTGTGTTTTTGGGAGTTAGGTGTGTGTAGTGGTGGGCTGTGTGTGTAGTGTGTGTTGCGTGGGTGGTGTGTGTGTATGGGTTTGTGATGTTGTGTGCGGTGTGTGTGTGTTTTGTGTGTGTTTGTGTTGTGTGAGTGTGTGTGTGTGCAAGTATGCGCTCGCGTGTTATTCCCCCTGCATGTGTGTGTGGTGTTGTTGTGTGTTTTGTGTGTGTGTGGTGTGTGTGTTTTTGTGTGTGTGTGTGTAGACGCACGCATGCATGTTTTGGTGAGTGTGCGCCAACATTTGGGATATTGGTTTCTTTTTTCTTCCAGCTGCAGAATTCCCCCCCACCTTGGTACCAGGTTTGTGGTGTTTGTGTGGAATGTGGTTTTGTGGGTTTTTGTGTGTGTGTTGGGGGTGTTTGTGTGTTGTGTGGTGTGGTGGTTGTTTTTTATTTTGTGTGTGTTTGTGTGTTGGGGTTTTGTGTTTTTGGTTGGGGGTTTGTTTGTGGTTGGGTTTTTGTGGTAGTGTGTGTGTGTGTGGGTGGTGTTGTGTGTTGTGTGTGGGGTGTGGTGTATGGGGGTTGTGTGTGTTGTGTGTATGTGTGTTGTGTGAGTGTATGTGTGTGTGGTGTGTGAGGTGTGTGTTGTGTGGTGGTTGTGAGTGTGGGTTGGGGGGAGTGTGTGAGTGTGTTGGGTTGTGTGTTTGTGGTGTGTGAGGTGTGAGTGTGTGTGGTTGTGTGTGTGTTTGTGTGTGTGAGTGTGTGTGGGGTGTGGTTGTGTGTGGGTGTGTGGTGGGGTTTTGTGTGTGGGTGTGTGTGCGGTGTGTGTGTTTGGTTTGTGTGGTGGGGTTTGTGTGGTGTGGGGGGTTTTGGTGTGGTGTGGTGTGGTGTTGTGTGGAGGGTGTGGTGATGGTGTGTTGTGTGTGATGGGTGTGTGGTGTGTGGTGTGTGTGTGTGGGTGTTGTGATGTGTGTTTTTTTGTGTGTGTGTTTTGAGAGAGAGAGAAGTGTTATTTTGGGGTGTGTTGTGTGAGTGTGTTGTGAGTGGGTGTTGTGTGTGTGAGGTGTGTGTTGTTGTGTGAGTGTGTGTGTGTGTGTGTTGTGGAGTGTGTGTGTTGTGTGGTGAGTGTGTGTGTTTTGTGTGTAGGTGTGTGTTTGGGGGTTTGTGGTGGGGGTGTGTGTGGTGCGGTTGAGAGTGGTGTGTGGGTGTGTGGTGTGGGGGTGTGGTTGTGGTGTGGGTGGTGTTGTTGTTTTGTTTGTTGTTTTGTGGGTGTGTATTGGAGTGTGTGCGGTGTGTGTGTGTGTGTGGGAGTGTGTGGGGGGTTTGTTTTGGGAGTGGGTGTGAGTGTGTGCGGGGTGGTGTGAGGTGTGTGAGTGTGTTTTTAGTGTGTGGTGGTGGGTTGCTTAGTGTGTGCGAGTGTGGGGTGGTGTGTGTGTGGGGGTGGGGTGTGTGTGTGTGTGTGTGTTTTTTGTGTGTGGGTGTGGAAAAACGTCCGGGCTTGGGGTAATGGCGTCGGGAAGATGTCTCCTGACCTCCTGCAAATGCATTACATTTCCCCCTTTCTTTATTCTCTCTGTCTGTTTCATTTCATTTCATTTTCCCCTTTGGGGGGAGGGAACTCAGGGGTGGGAGCATTTCGCTTTTCCCCCAGCGAAGTTAAGCAGCGTCGAGCGTGGTTACCAAAATTCGATGGGGACCCTTTTTGCGCCTTGGGGTTCAGTAATTCCCCAGTTCACCCACTGTAAATGGTACCTGCCCCCTTTAGGGTCAGGGAAGGTAAAGTCAGCGAGGGGAGGGAAGGGCGCCTAAAAGTGAGGCTTGACGCCCCGCCCCTACGCTTATAGGTATGGGGCTCCTTTACCTTTCCCCCTATACCACTTTAAGTCAGAGATTCTCTGCGCGCGTGAAATTCGGCAGTTCTCCCTTGGGGAGAGCGCTTCGCCACAAAGGGAGCCCAACCCCATTTTTTTTGGTTTTGTCTGCAACTGTATTTGTTTTCCTTCAAGTGGGGGTTTTTTTTTCCCAACAATTTTCCAGGAAACCTCTTGTTCCCGGGGGGGTTCTTTTCCGTGCCTGAATAATTTGTGTAACCAGGGGGCCCCGGGTTTTATCGTCTCACCGAAAGACTGCACCCAGACCCCCTTACTCAGTCTAAGGGGATAGGGAGGGAGGGGGGAATTTTTGGGGGACAAGGTGATTCAAACCAAAACGCACATTCCACCCGGATTTTTCGTTTCGACGGGCGCGTTACTTAGACCATCCATCCACACGGTTTGTCGTCTTCTGTCCCCCCCGTCTCTCCCCTCCCCTCTCCTCTCTCTCTCTCTCTTTTCCCCCTCCCCTTTCTCTCCCCCTCTCTCTCTCTCCCCCTCCCCCCCCCCTCCCTCCCTTCTCTCCCCCCTCTTCCTCTCTCCCCTTCCCCTCTCTTTTCTCTCTCTTTCCCTCCACCCCTTTTTTCTCTTCCCCCCCCTTTTCCCCTTTCTCTCACATACACAGATCTGTTTGTGGTTAAGGGAAAGGGGAGAGGGTCCTTTTACTGATGCTTTTTTTCCCCTGATTTATTTTCATCTTTTTTTTTCGCTTTTGTGTTCTGTCCCTTTTTCTTTGTCTGTTTCTCTTTCAGTCTCTGGTCGTCTGTCTTTATCTAAGTCTGCTGTTTCTGCTTTTCTGCCTGCCTGTCTCTCTTTCTCTCTCTGTCTGCTTTTTTGTCCCTGCTGTCGTCGTCCGTTTTCTCGTGTATAGTGTCTCTCTTCCCCCCCCCTTTCTGTTTTTGTGGTGTGTCCTCTGGTTTTCTTGACTCTCTCTTCCTCTCTCGTGTTCTCATTCTGACTCTTACCTCTTCACTCTCTTTCTATCTGCCTGTCCCCTCTCTTTTTTGACTCTGTCTCTCCCCCTCTTCTCCCCCTTTTTCTCTCTGTGTCTCCTTCTGTCTCTGCCCTGACCACTCTCCCTCCTCTCTCCTCCCCTCTACTGTCTGATTTCTATACCTCTTTCATCTTGCCCTTTGTCTGTCTTTTTCTCTCCTCTCTCTTTTTCCCCCTTTTTCTCTCTGTGTCTTCTCGTCTCTGCTTGTCTCTGTCTCTGTCTCTGCTCTCTCTCTCTCTCTCTCTCTCTCTCTCCTTCTCTTCCCCTCTCTCTCCCTCTCTCTCCACGTCGACTTTTATATAAAGAAGAAATGATAATGATATGATGATGATGATGATGATGATGATGTTATAGGGGAAAATAAAGACGAGACGACGATGAAGAAAAAAGAAGAATTGCGAAGAAGAAGAAGAAAAGAAGAAAAGAAGAAGAAGAAGAAGAAAAAAAGAAAAAGAAAAGAGGATGAGTGAATGTAAAATGATGGTGGATGATGAGATGATGATGATTATATAAATTTCAAAAAAAGAAAAAAGAAGAAAAGAAGAAGAAAAGAAGAAGAAAAAGAAGAAAAGAAAAAAAACAACAACAAAAAAAACAACAAGTATCGTTGTTTTTGTGTGTTTGGTTGGGTTGCGTTATTTGGGTGGCGTCACATTGATCATACTGTTCTCGGGGCTGAATTGTCTGTAATGTACTGTTTGTTTGTATTGAAATTATATTGTTTTGTACTGAAATGTACTGTATTTACTGTAATGTACTGTTTTTTTTTGTAGTAATATTGTATTTAAAATGTACTGTTTGTTGTAAGTCTGATTGTACGTTTTATTATTTGTTTTGTACTGAAATGTATTATTTTGTATTGACTGTAATGTACGTATTGTACTGAAATGTACTGTAATGACGGGATTGTACTGAAATGCTGTAATGTATAAAATGTACTGATTGTACTGTAATGTACTGAAATGACGTAATGTCGAAATGTATGAAATGTACTGTATTGTAGAAATTTTTACTGTATTTAAAGAGGGATTATGTTTTATTGTATGTTTTGAATTTAAATTTACTTATTGAAACTTTTTAAATGTATTTAAAATTGTACGTAATTACTGAAGTACTTAACATTTTCTTTTTGTACTTAAGTACTGAAATGTACTGTAATGTACTAAAATTACTGATTGACTGTAATGTACTGTATTGTACTTAATGTACTGAAATGTACTGAAATGAAATGTAATGATGTATTGTATTAGTTGTATTGTATATGTTGATTGTACTGAATGTCTTTTTTGACTGTATTGTACGTATGACTGTATTGACTGTAATTATTTAATTACTGATTGTCTGTAATGTACTGAATGTACTTAAGTACTGTTTTTTCTGAAAAGTACGAAATGACTGTATTTACTGTAATGTACTGTTTTGTCTGTAAGTACGTACTGATTGATTAGTTGTATTGTACGTAATTACTGTTTTGACTGTTTTGTACTTAATGTACTGTTTTTGTACGTAAGTACTGTAATGTACTGATTGTACTGATTGTACTGTAATGTAGTAATGTACTGAAATGTCTGTATTGTATTAATGTACTGTAATTACTGTATTGTACGAAATTATGAATTACTGTTTTGTACTGTAATGTACTTTTGTACGTATGTTTTATTTTTTATTGTACTGATGTATTTACTGACCTTTGTTTTGTTGTTTTTACAAGATTCAGCGCTATAAAAAATTCCATACATTTTATTATTATTTTATTAATGTACTGTATTTTTACTGTATTGTACTGAAATTTTACTGTATTGACTTAAGTAATATTTACGTTTGATG
>CM054165.1:42574946-42579946 GCA_028751875.1 Rapana venosa
TTCACACACACCACACACACACACACTACACACACACACACCACACACACACACACTTTATATCTATCTATCTCCACAACCAACACACCACACACACACTTACTACATCTCACACACAACACACACACACCAACACCACACACACACGCGCGCGCGCGCGCGGAAACGGGATAGCCTGGCGGTTAGCGTGATGTGCTTGTGATCTGCTGACCAGGGTTCGATTCTCATTCAAGAGGAATTTTCCGCTGGAGTTAACATCAGTGCTGACTCCACTCTCCCCACAAGTCCTTCGGATGAGACTATAAACCGAGGTCCCGTGTGTGAACGCACGCAGAACATCTTGCGCACACGTAAAAACCCGTTCCGCCTTTCGGAAGAGTAGGCCATTGTATGCTGGCGGAAACAGATGACAAAATTGACAAAACTGCATACACACGGGGACTATGTTAAAAAAAAGCACATAAGTGCTTATTCCATTATCCTCGATATAAAAGAATTATCCTCGATATAAAAGAATAAATAAAATAAAAATAAACACACACACAGTCACTACACACGCACACTACATACACACACAACACACACACACTCACACACCACACACACACCCCACACACTACACACCCACCCACACTACACACACACACACACACACACACACTACATACTCTCACACACACACACACACACTACACACACACACACACACACACACAGTCACACACTACACACACACACACACACACACACACACACACACACACACACACACTGTCAAGACAGTCAGGTATATTTAGCATCTTGCTTCACACCTCACATTCTACTCTTCTTCTTCTCCTCCAGTGACTGCCGCTAATGGTGTCTGCTCACTCTTAGGTCTCTGGAGATGGCCGCAATGCACAGTTAGCTGCAGTGATGGTTACTACACACATACACGCATGCATGCAGGTGTACATTGATACATGCACTCACACACACACATATTTTCTCTCACATACACATACATACACGCAGATGCACACAAGTGCACACACACGTACACAGGTACCTTCACACACACACACACTGCACATACATCCCCCCCCACCCACACACCCACATATACACAGGCATACCCAAACACACCCCTCCACACACACACACACACATGTGTGTATGTGTATGCGTGTGTGGGGGGGGGGGGGGGTATGTGTATTGTGTGTGTGTGTGTGGGGGGGGGGGGTATGTGTGTGTGAGTGGATATGGATGAGTGGTGTGCGTTTGGTGTGGTTGTGGCGGTGGTGGTGGTGGTTGTGGTGGTGGTGTGTGTGTGTGTGTGTGTGTGTGTGTGTGTGTGTGTGTGTGTGTGTGTGTGTGTGTGTGTGTGTACAAGTGTATGAGTGCGTGTGTGCTGTGTAATTGGTTCGTTTTTGGTTTTTTACTTTCTTGCTGTTTTGGCCTTTTTGCGTTCTTTTGTGATACACAAAAATATGCTGATTTATTTAGTTTTGTCGCTGTTAGTTTTCTGTTTCATTGTATTAGATGAGCTAAATTGTTATTGCTGACGTTAGTACTGCTGGGTGGGTTTACATTGCCTGAATTTATTCTTTGATCGAAGGATTAACGTTGTTCTGCCTCAAATCAAAAAGCACATGTACATGCGTGTATATGACCAGGGGAAAGGGAGGGAATGGATGTCTTTGTTATACTTCTTTGCTCTGAATCCAATAGCTGTTGGTTATTCTTGTTTCCCTTATATATGAGTATATTATGTGGTGAAGGGGATATGGGTGAGGATGTGTATGTGTATGTAAGTGTTTAAATGATACATCAGTTTCCTCTGTTTATATCCATTTGGGTGTTGTTGTTGTTATTGTTGGTGGTCGTGGGGGTGGGGTTCTGGTTTATATTGCTTTTTGTTTGTTTTAGGGTTAGTGTGGTTTTCTTGGGGAGGAGGAGGGGGTATTTTGGACTCTTTTTCTCGTCTTTCGTCAGTTCTATATTGTTCTTCATTTGTCTTCGCTGTTATTCTTACCATATGTTAGTTATTGTCGCTGTTGTTGTTGTGTATGTATGTTTGTGTTTGTTTGATTGTTTCTTTCCTTGTTGTGGTTGTTCTTGTTGATTTATCTTTTTTTGTGTGTTGTTTTATTCAGTTGTTTGTATGTTGAAGGTTTATGTGTGTATGTGTGTGTGAGGGGGGGGGGGGGGGGCGGAGGGAAGCAGTTGGTGTGATTTAAAAAATATATATTCTGTTTGTCTTCTTTGTTTGTTTTGGTTTGGTTTTTCTTTGTTGCTTGTTTGTTTGTGTTATGATGGATATTTTTTCAAGATTTTTTAATTATTTGAATTGTATGGTTGAATATTTTTCGGGTTTTTTGTTTTGTTGTTAATTCCACATATGCATATGTTATTGTTTTTCTTGTTTTATTTGTATAGTTTACCATAGATTAGGTTTTTTTTTAATTCTATGTCTGCATATACATTATCTTTTTTTCTTTAGATAGATGGCTTGATGAAAAAAAGCAAATGCACCGCTTATTCAATGTACCATCTGAAAATAAAAGTTTGACTTTGACTTTGACCTGACTTTGACACACACACTCACACACAAACACACCACCACCACAACCACACCACGCCCTCGTCACACATCCACATCCACTCTCACACCAACACACACACACACACTCACACTACACACACACTACACACTCACACTACACACATACACACCACTCACACTACACACACACACACACACTACACACACACACACACACACACACACACACACTACACACACACACACACACACACAAAGTCCCTCGGATCAGACTATAAACCAAAAGCACGTGTCTTAACACATGAACACAATATTGTGCCAGTAAGATGAGATGACAACATTTGAAGAAGAAGAAAAAAACAAAACACAACCGCATGCGCACCACACTAGTATAATGTTTATTAACTCATTGAGGTTGTGCCGAAGCTTAAGATTCGGCACTCTTTTTCTTTACTCTGACGTGCCGAAGCTTAAGATTCGGCAGACTTACGATTGTTTTTTTAAACACAAAGTAATGGTTAACTCAAGGGAAATTACTCTGGCCAGTAGGGCAATCATTTTTTCTAAACACTGTTGCTTGCCTAGTTTTTATCTGTTGGCCAATTTTCTTTGACATGTCAACAAGTGATGTCTTTGGGATTTCAGGCACCCCAGTGTTATGATTCTTTTAAAAAAAAGTCTGTTGTACAAAAAGCGAAATCACATGGATTCAGCCAGCTTCAGGAAAGTTTACTTCGGTGAAAAATCATCACATTGGTTCAAGGGGACTAGTTGATGAATAGTTCAAGCCATTTAAGATACCAACCCTAATTTTCAAAACTTTTTATTTTTCAGCATTCAGTGACATATTTTGGAAATTTGTAAAAAATAAATACAGTCATCTATTAAAAAACTGTGAAACAACCTCAAAAGAAGACATTATAAACTTTTTATTGATATATATTGAGTATGTCATTATTATGTTGGGTAAGTCTGCTGAATTTTTCAAATATAGCCAAAATCACGCGTCACCACAAAACGGCGGGATCCATTTCACTGCGATTCCAATGAGTTAAGACGCCATTCTCAAAGCAGGAATATTTTATGGCTACCTTTGATAGCGGGTAAAAACGGCAGCATAATATAATAATAATAATAATAATAATAATGTATGGAATTTATATAGCCCTGAATCTTGTAAAGCAATAAATCAAAGTGCTCAGACTACTTTTTTTTACATCCAGTCCCCCGTGTATATGCGGCTTTGTCAATTCTGTCATCTGTTCCCACCGGTACACAATGGCCTACTCTTTCGAAAAGCGGAACAGGATTTAACGTGTGCGCAAGATGTTCTACGTGCGTTCGCACACGGGCCTCGGTTTATAGTCTCATCCCAAGGACTTAGAACGTGACACTCCAGCACATAATAAGTCACACTGCATTAGAGGTCAGTTTCTAGTTACTGACATGTTATTAATCTGCAATATAAAGGGCTATTCAATACCCCCCAAAAAACAGATTGAAAATCGGGCGAATCTATGAAAAGTTATTACAAATTGAAATGACACACTGCAGGAAGTGACAAAATGAGAAATTTATTTATTTCATTCTTTTACCTCGAGGATAATGGAATAAGCACTTATGTGCTTTTTTTACATCCAGTCCCCGTGTGTATGCGGTTTTGTAAGTTGTTATCTGTTGACTTGACTTGACTTCTCTCTCTCTCTCTCTCTCTCCTCTCTCTCTCTTCTCTCTCTCTCTCTCTCTCTCTCTCCTCTCTCTCTCTCTCTCTCCCCCTCTCTCCCTCTCACCCCCCATCCTCCCATCCTCTCTCCCTCTCACCCCTCTCTCTGTCTCTCTCTTCATAAATTTTGACCCCCCCAAAAAAAATAAAAAATCAAGCTATCAACTCTCAACACTCTTACTTTATCGAACTGGTTTTTTTTTTTAAAATAACTTACAGCATAGAATTTAGCGTTTTGCTTAAAGGCGAAAAAAAGCCCCCCGAGGTGGCATTTTATGGCACACAGTTTTGATCAAAAGAAACAAAAACAAAAAAACAAAACAAAAAACCTTGCCCCTTTTTCTCTCTTGGCCTCCTGACTATCTTTATGTTCTGACCGGCCTTGTGTTTGTGTGTGTGTGTTAGAGCGTTCGTCTGTGAAAAGGTCAGGGAATAATAATTATTGTTTTGTTATTTAAAGCCGACATAAGTTCTAAGCTTCAGTTTTGACTGGCTACCAAAAAAAAAGTTGGCGGGTTTTCGTTTGTTTTGATTTTGTATTTTTTTGGTTTGGTTTGGGGTTTTTTTGTTTAATTTTTGCTGCCTCATCTTCTGTGGGGGGGGGGGGGGGGGGGGAGAGGGGGAGAGGGGGGCAGGATAGCCCAGTGGTTCCCCAAGCCAAGTTAAGCAGCGTCGAGCGTGGTTACCACATGGATGGGTGACCGTTTTGCATGCCTTGGGCTTGGCTTCAGT
>CM054165.1:42592446-42597446 GCA_028751875.1 Rapana venosa
TGTTGAAATTTAGCCCTTGGAGATGGTAAAACATTTTTGTTTTCAAATCCTTATCCTTCATTCACCAGTCGCTCGCTGCCGAGATTCGAACCCACGACTTCATGGACTCATGGGATTGAAGTCGAACTGTCTTAACCACTCGGCTATAAAATAATTATGTCGAAAGTGGTCTAATTTCTAATTGAAAAGTGAACAACGAACATTTCGATTTTAAAAACATAAAGAAAGAATTGTTATTAACCAAGAAGAACCAAGTGTGTACTCTGAGAATCGTTTGTTGTTGTTGTTGTTGTTGTTTTACATCCCTGTTTTCAAGAGAGAGAGAGAGAGAGAGAGAGAGAGGAGAGAGAGAGAGAGAGAGAGAGAGAGAGAGAGAGAGAGAGAGGAGAGAGAGAGAGAGAGAGAGAGAGAGAGAGGGGCGCGGAACAGAGAGACAGGCAGACAGACATTCACAGAAAGACAGAGAGACAGACAGAGGACACAGACAGACAGATAGAGACAGACATACATACACAGGCAGACAGGCAGGCAGACGGAGGGAGAGAGAGACCGAGTCTGTGACAGAGAGAGAGAGAGAGACAGGGACAGACAGACATTGACAGAAAGACATACAGATACAGACAAAGAAAAAACACAAAGACAGACAGACAGACAGACATAGATAGATAGTGAGAGGTAGAAACAGAGACCGACAGAAAAACACACACACACAAAATCATAATTTCTGAGAATATTGCCTCTCCTCCCTAACTCTTACCCACCCCACTCACTCACTAATCCCCCCTCGCCACACACACATACACACACCTCCGCTTCCCTTCCTCCTCCCTACTCTCGCAGTAGTGCACCCACCTCCCACCCCACCCCCACCCCCAAAATTGGATTAATACAACTAGTTTTGATTTCACAGTTTGCCATGATGATGGGTTGAGTGTGAGTGAGATTCATTTTGGATGGTGGGCATGCGTCAAACGTGCCTAGACTCGATTTCGAATTAGTGTGACCTGATTTCTGTTTATTTTATTTGTACCACTTTAAGTCACGGCAGATTTCTCTGCGTGAAATTCGGGCTGCTCTCTCTCTCTCTCTCTCTCTCTCTCTCTCTCTCTCTCTCTCTCTCTCTCTCTCTCTCTCTCTCTCCCGAGGAGAGAGCGCGTGGCCACAAGAGCAGCGCCACCTTTTGTTTTGTTTTCTTTTGTTTTGTCTGCAACTGTATTTGTTTCCCTATCAGAGTGGCTTTTTTCTAAGAATTTTGCCAGGGACAACTCTCTTGTTGCCGAGGGTTCTTTTACGTGCGATGAAAATGTTGTGTAACACACGGGACCTCGGTTTATCGTCTCTTCCGAAAGACTAGCGCCCAGACCACCACCACTCATGGTCTAATGGATGGGGGAAAAGATTCGGGCCCAAACGGATTTCAGCACTGCTCATTACATATTATATTGGTCGTCTTTTCTTGTGTAAAAGTTTGTTATAAAAAATATTGTATATTATGATTGTGTAATAAGTAACATTACATATTCTATTTTCTTGGTCGTCTTTTCTTTTGTAAAAGTTTTTCATTTAAAAAAAATGCTGTATATTATGTGTAATCGGATCATTACATATATTTGGGACATCTCGTCTTGTGTAAAAGTCTTTCATAAAAAATATATATTATGTGTAATCGTAGTAATGCATCATTTTTTTTTGGTCGTTTCGTGTTGTGTAAAAAAAAAAAATTTAAAGTGAAGTATATTACATGTAATCGTAGCATTACCTATTAGTTTTTGTTTTTCTCTTCTTGTTTAAAACTTTTACATGTAAGAAAATTTGATATGAATTTTAGTACTAGGAAACTAATTACTCTTGGAATTTTCTTATTTTTATGGTTTTTGTGGGGTCTACGATCATGATCATTATCTTTATGATATGAAAATCATTCTGTAGTAGTAGTTCTTCAGTTTAACGTCCTTCCACTAAATAGTAGTAGTAGTAGTAGTAGTAGTAGTAGTAGTAGTAGTAAATGGAATTTTTATAGCGCTCTATCTTGCACAGACAAATCAAAGCGCTTGCACTCAACTCATTCTTACACAGTCATGAAACCCAATAGCAAGTAACAGTTCTAACAAGTCCAAATGTACACACACACACACACACACACACACACACACACACACACACACACACACACACACACACACACAGCAAAACATCTTGCGCGCACGCTTTTCGAAAGAGTAGGCCATTGTGTGCCGGTGGAAACAGATGACAGAAGTTACAAAACCGCATACACACGGGGACTGGATGTAAAAAAGCACATAAGTGCTTATTCCATTATCCTTGATATAAAAGAATAAAATAAAATAAATGAGAGAGAGAGAGAGAGAGAGAGAGAGAGAGGGAGAAGAGAGGAGAGAGAGAAGAGTGAGAGAGAGAGAGAGAGAGAGAGAGAGAGAGGTTATACACTTTGGCAGGGTGATGGGATAGTGATATCAGATGGGGGAATTCTGTATTAATTTTACAAAAGGAGGTATGTATTGGATTGTATAACCGTTCATGGTGGGATGTATCAGTCTTTCTGTATGTGTGTCCTGTCTGTTTTTGTTTGTTTGTCTGTCTGTCTCTCCCCTCTCTCCCCCCCCTCACTCTCTCTCCCTCTCTCTCTCTCTTCCTCTCTCTCTCTCTCTGTCCCTCTCTCTGTGTGTCTCTCTCCCTGTCTGCCTCTCTGTCTCTGTCTCTCTCTCTATCTATCTATCTATCTCTCCCACTCTCTCTCTCTCCCACCCCCTCTTTCTCTGTCTGTCTCTCTCTCTGTGACTCTATCTATCTATCTATCTATCTATCTATCTATCTATCTATCTATCTCCCTTTCTCCCTCTGTCTGTCTGTCTGTCTCTCAATCCTCTGTGTGTGTGCGTGTGTGCGCGTGCGTGTGTGTGCGTGTGCGTGTGTGTGTGTGTGTGTGTGTGTGTGTGTGTGTGTGCAAAGCAACACAATACAATGACAATGTAAGAAAATATGATATGATACAACGCAATACAGCACGATACAATTACAACACAACACAAAACTGCACACTACAAAACAACAACAACTAAACAACAACTAAACAACACACTACAAAACAACATCAACACAAGAATAACCCAACGCAATACAGCACAACACAACACAACACAACACAACACAGCACAACACAACGCAATACTTACAATGACCAACACACTCTACTACAGTACTATACAACAGGAAGACTCCCTGCTCTTTGTCACGCGAAGATCAGATGTACGTCATAAGTCTGATTTATCGTCATCGTGTGCCATCCATAATCATTACGTGTACAGACAGACTGATTATACCCTGGTGCCATCTCAACAGGATGAATAATCATGCAAATCCTGGTATGGGAGATATAGCCTGGTGCACGCACGCACGCACGCACGCACAGCGCGCGCGTGCACACATATACACACACACAGCATACACACACACACACACACACACACACACACACACCACACACACACACACAAAGTTGCCAAAAAGGCAGCAAAACTAGATAGCTATTCAACTGTTTTAGATATTCCTCTTTCTCTTTAAGGGGACGGGATAGCTCAGTGGTCGGAGCACTCGCTTTCCCCCAGCCAAGTTAAGCAGCGTCGAGCGTGGTTACCAGTTGGATGGGTGACCGTTTGCGCGCCTTGGCTTCAGTACAGTTTCCCCCAGTTCACCCAGCTGTAAATGGGTACCTGCCCTCTTTAGGGTCAGGGAAGGTAAAGCAGCGAGGGAGAGGAGATGGGCGCCGCCCTCAATATGCTGGCCCTAGAGAAGTGAGGTCTCTGACGCCTCGCTCCCCTACGACCTTATAGGTTATGGGACTCCTTTACCTTTACCTTTCTCTTTATGAAGGTTATGCTTTGCTTTGCTTCAAAATGTTTGCTGGAAACATGTGAAAAAGAAACAGGAAGAGGCTGGTTATCCCCAGCATACTTGTTCAGTTCTGGATATTGAGAACATTCTTTGCACTCAGTACGGTTTTCGAAAATCCTGCACTAGAAAAATTGTTTCTCTAATCTACAAATTGAAATTAAATGCCTTTCGAGCAAAATTTGCCAAAAATATACAATGTATATGCGGTGACAAATTTTCTAATGTTCATGTTTTGTATCAATGTCAAGGTTTAAAAACATTTTTACCATCATTTCAAGATAAATCTCTGCAGGAAGTTTTAACCAATCCAGAGTTTTTATGTGAGATAGCCTTGTCTCTGTTGCAATCCCCAGTATTCTCTTTTTTGTAAAGTATGGTCGTGGGAATCTACATTTTGCTTGTTTCACAGCTGCCGTTACAAGTAGTTCAAAGTTGTTTGTTTTCCAACATTAGAGTATTTTTCAATTGGTGTGGGTTTTTGTTAATTTTTGTAGTTCTATGCCATGTTTTTTGCAACATACTATTTATATAGATTGGAATAATCTTTTAATGTGCATTCATAACAACACGTATCTATTCTACTTAAAGCCCTTATCTCATTATGCTGCCCCCCCCCCCCCCCGCCCCATCCCCCCCTGCCTCCATGTCTAATATCACTTTAAGTGAACAGACGTAAAATTGAAGACACTCTTCTCTCTCTCTCTCATCTCTTCTCTCTCTCTCTCTCTCTCTCTCTCTCTCTCTCTCTCTCTCTCTCTCTCGTGTGCGTACTTGCGTGTGTATTTACACACACACACGCACGCACGCACACACACACACCCTACACTACACTACACACACACACACACACTCACCCACCCACCCTATACTACACTACACTACACACACACACACACACACACACACACACACACACACACACACACACACATAGACACACACACACACACAACGAACGCACGCAGAACATCTTGCGCACACGTTTTAATCCTGTTCCGCTTTTCGAAAGTGTAGACCATTGTGTGCCGGTGGGAACAGATGACAAAATTTACAAAACCGCATACCCACGGGGACTGGATGTAAAAAAA
>CM054165.1:42599946-42604946 GCA_028751875.1 Rapana venosa
TCCCAATGGACACCGTGTGTGCGTGTCCGTCATAAAAACGAAAGAAAGACAGAAAAGAACAAGAAACAGAAGGAAAAACAAGCCATGAGCAAAGCACACTGTAGCGACCTTCCATTTAGAAACTAGCCAAGCCATTCATTACTGGCAGAATGGACAGGACCCAGACCAGCTGTGAAACACAATGCCATCGTGACTATCGCTATCTGTGAACAACAGTAACAACAACAATAATGACAAAGCATGACATAAGGAAGAATGAAGAAGGAGGAGGAGGAGGAGGAAGAAGAAGAAGAAGAAGAAGAAGAAGAAGAAGAAGAAGGAGGAGGAGGGGGGAAGAGAAAAAAGAAAAAAAGAAAGGGAAATTATGGAGGAGGAGGAGGGTCAAAGGGTGGAGGGTCCCAAAGGAAGCGAAGAAAAGAAAAGGAGACAAAGAACAGCACAAAAATAATGGAAGTAAGGTAGAAATAGAAGGAGGAGGAGGGGGAGGAGGGGGAAGAAGAAGCAAAAGAAATAAGAACATTAGGGCGGAAAACATAGAAAGAAGAACGAAAAAAAGCAAGAAAAAGAAAGAAAAAACCATGAGCAAAGCACACTCTAGCGACTTCCATTTAGAAATAGCCAAGCCATTCATTACTGGCAAAATGGACAGGGACCAGACCAGCTTAAAACACAAGCATAGTGACTATGCTATCTGTGAAAAACAGTAACAACAGCAATAAGGGACAAAGAGGGAACATGAGGAAGACTAAAGAAGAAGGAGGAAGAAGAAGAAGAAGGGGGAAAGGAGGAAGGAGGGGAGAAGGAGGAGGAGGAGGGAAAGGAGAGGAGGAGAAAGAAGAAGAAAAGAAGAAAAAGAAGAAGAAGAAGAGAAAAAGAAGGGGGAGGAGGGACGGGGAGAAGAAGAAAAAGAAGAAGAGGAAGAACAAGGAGGAGGAGAAGGAGGGGGAGGAGAAAAGAAAAAGAACAAAGAACAACAATAAGAAGTAATGAAACACAAAAGCCATGTGACTATCGAAAATTGTGAACAACAGTAAAAACAATAACAATAATGACAAAACAATGATAACAAAAAATGAGGAAGACTCAAAAAGAAAAAAGGAGGAGGGGGAGAAGGAGGAGAAGGAAGGAGGAGGAAAAAGGGGAGGACAAAGGGGAGGAGAAGAAGTAGAAGAAAAAAGAAGAAAAAGAAGAAGGGAAGAAGAAGAAGAAGAGGAGGGAAAAGGAGGGAAGAAGAAAAAGAAGAAGAAGAAGAAGAAGAAGAAAAAGGAAAAGGGAAGAAAAAGAAGAAGAAGAAAGAAAGGAAGAAAGAAAGGGAATTAAGGAGGAGGAGGATGTAAAAGTGGAGGGTACCAAAGGAGACGAAGAAAGAAAAGGAGAACAAAGAACAGCCACAAAAAAATTGAAGAAACGGGTTTAGAAATGAAGGAGGAGAGGGAGGAGGAGGAGGAAAAGAAGCAAAGAAAATACAGAAATTAGGGCGGAAAACATAGAAAAAAAGGGAACGAAAGAAAGACAAGAAAAAGAAAGAAAAAACCATGAGCAAGCACAACTAGCGACTCATTTAGAAAACTAGCCAAGCATCATAGGGCAGAATGGACGGACCCAGACCGCTTTGAAACAAACAATGCATCGTGACTATCGCTATCTGTAAACAGTGAGGAAGACGAAGGAGGAGGAGGAAGAGGGGAGGAGAATAAGAAGGAGGAAGAGGAGGAGAAGAAGAAGAAGAAGAATGGAGGAGGAGGAGGAGAAAAAGAAAAGGGGGGGAGGAGGAGGAGGAGGAGAAGAAGAAGAAGAGAAGGAAGAAGAAGAAGAAGTAATGAAACACAATGCCATCGTGACTATCGCTATCCGTGAACAAGGGACATCAACAAAACGACAAAGCAGAAAGAGGAAGAGGGAGAGAAGGAGGAGGAGAAGAAGAGAGAAGAAGAAGAAGAAGAAGAAGAAGAAGAAGAAGAAGAAGAAGAAAAGAAGAAGAAGAAGAAGAAGAAAAGAAGAGAGAACAAGAAGAACAGAAGAAAAGAAGAAGGAGGGGGAGGAGTAGGAGGAGAAGAAAAAAGGGAAGAAGAGAGGGAAGAAGAAGAACAACAACAAAGTAATGAAACACAATGCCGTCAGGGACTATCGCTATTGTGAACAGTGACATCAACAATAAGAAAAGCAAATAACAAGAAAGACACGAATGAAGAAGCAGAAGAAGGAGGAGGAGGAGAGAATAGAAGAAGAAGTAATGAAACAATGCCATCATGACATCGCCTTTGAACAGTAACAGCATCAACAATGACAAAGATAATAACAAGAAATGACAACGATGAAGAGAAGAAGGAATTTAAGAAGGAGGAGACAGATATAAAAGAAGTTGGAAGTGAGGGGGAGATATAAAAGTGGAAGATAAAAAAAATAAGGTAAAAAAGGGGGGGGGGGGGGAAGAAAAACCCACATGCAAAAAAAAACCATCTTGGAGAAAAGGTAGGAAAAAGAAAGAGCAGAGGAAAGGAGAGAAGAAGGAGGAGAAGGAGGAAGAAGAAGAAAACAAAGAAAGAAAGAAAGAATATAAAGGGTAGAAAACATAGAAAGAAAGGAAAGAAAGAAAGAAAGAAAAGCCAGAAAGAAGAGAGAAAAAGGAAGTAACACAGAAGCATAAATGAAGAGAGAGAAAGAGGAGGAGAGAGAGAGGGGAGAGAGAGAGAGAGAGAGAAAGAGAGAGAGAGAGAGGGGAGAGAGGAGAGAGAGAGAGAGAGAGAGAGAGAAGAGAGAGAGAGGTTCAGACAGTAGAAAGAGAGAGAGGGAGATGAGGAGGGAGAGAGTGGAGGGAGGGAGAGAGAGAGGAGAGAGAGAGGGGGAGAATGGAAAAAAAAAACAAAAGAAACGGTAACAACAACAAAAAGAACAGACACCCTCTAAACTCCCCTCCCCCTATAGTAAGAGTGAGAGCGAGAGAGAGAGAGGGACAGAGAGGCAGAGAGAGATACACAGATAGCAGACAAACAGACAGAGACAGAGTGATGATGATGATGATTATGATAGTGAGAAGATACAAGCATACACACACACACACACACACACACACAGAGATTATTTTCCTTCTAATCGTTGGCTGGTAGCTTTGACATGTTTTTCATTTCTCCAGCACCTGTGTGAGCACTTCCAGGAAGTGCTCCTGTAATTGCCCTAGCGAAGTGCCCCCCCCCCCCCCCCCCCTCCTTTGGGTTATTACCGAGTGTCACATGGACTACCCTTTCCTTTTATGGATCGGTGGTCTAAGCAAAGCGTTGTTAGAAGCGAAAGCGAAACTCCGGGATTGAACCCGTTGTGCCCAACCTGCCTCCTCCCCCCACCACCTCTCCCTCCCCTGTTTGTGATGTTTGTCAACTCTGTGTGTGTGTTGTGTGTGTTTTTTGAGAGAGAGAGATAGGAGAGAGAGAGAGCGGGAAAGAGAGAGAGGAGAGAGAGAGGGAGAAAAAGAGAGAGAGAGAAAAGGAGAAGAGTGGAGAGGAGAGAGAGAGAGAGAGAAAGAAATAAGAAAGACAGAAAATGCGAGAAAGACAGACATACAGAAGAAAATAAACAAAAACAAAACAAAAAACACCAGACACACACAGAGAAATTACACACTTTTTTTTCCCAAGTACGAAAACAAACTCCACAAGGGACACTGTACTTACACAAGAAGCTGAGCAAAATTGTCTCCCTTGTGGATAGCAACACTGCCCTAGTTGTTACCATGGCCAATAGATGGCGACAGTTGTCACGAAAGAAACGTCTGATTGGTGGAGAATCGCCAGTATCTTTAACTGTTGGGAGATTGTTTTGCCGCGGAAAACCTCGCGCGCGCGCGCGTGCGTGCGTGTTTAGTTTAGTTCATTCTATAACAGCGCTATATAAATTCCATTTAGTAGTAGTAGTAGTAGTATTTTTATTTTTATTTTGAGGATAATGCAGTACTCATGTGCTTTTAAAAAAAAATACTCATGTGCTTTTTAAAAATAATCTAGTCCCCGGGTGTATGCAGATTTGTGCATTTTGTTATCCGTTCCCACCGGCACACAATGGCCTACTCTTCCGAAAAGCGAAACGTGTGCGCAAGATGCTCTGCGTGCGTTCGCACACGGGACTTCGGTTTATAGTCTCATCCGAAGGAATATGTGTGTGTGTGTGTGTATGTGCGTGTGTGCGCGCGTGTATTCATGCGTGCGTGTGCGTTCGTGTGTGTGCGTTCGTGTGTGTGTGTATGCGTGCGTGCGTGTGCGTTCGTGTGTGTGCGCGTGTGTTATATCTTTTATTACATTCTTTTACATCCTACCAGTGCACAATGACCTACTCTTCCCCAAAGCGGAACAGGTTTTTAACAAGATGTTTAATCTTCGGGAATGAGCTGACTGATTCTGGAAGAGAAGAAAAGAGGAGAAAGATTTATTTTTAATTTTAATTTTTATTTTTTTAAATTATTTTATATCGAGCATAATGGAATAAGCACTCATGTGCTTTTTTTTTTTTTACATCTAGTCCCCGTGTGTATGCGGTTTTGTAAATTCTGTCATCTGTTTCCACCGCCACACAATGGCCTACTCTTCCGAAAAGCGGAACAGGATGTAACGTGTGCGCAAGATGTCCTGCATGCGTTCGAACTCGGGGCCTCGGTTTATAGTCTCATCCGAAGGACGGATTGAGAGGGAGGTAGAGGATTCAGAGGAAGAAGAGGAGGGGGAAGGAGGAGGTTTATCCGTTACGGCTAACAAATGGGAATCCCATTCGCAGTGTCCATAAGTGATACCCGCCCGCTGGAATCAACTGTCCTCCGTTCCATGAATATTTGACAACCTTGCCCCATCATTTTATTACATGTTAGACCATGGTGCAGAGACAGAGGGAGAGGAGAGAGAGAGAGGGAGGGAGGGAGGGAGAGTGAGAGAAAGAGGGGGGAGGGGGAGGGGGTGGAGGGGGAGGGGAGAGTGGAGAGGAAAGAGGGGGAGGGAGGAGAGGGAGAGGAGGGGGAT
>CM054165.1:42609946-42612446 GCA_028751875.1 Rapana venosa
GCTATAGAATGTGTCTTCCTGTTTCTGTTTGTCTATAGAGTGTGTCTATGATTCTATACGTAATGACTGAAAATATTGGTTGGCATATATCTGGACTTTGGATTATCACTCACGTCCTTTTCATATCCATTCAGTGTGTTGATAATTGTGACTGATGGGCTTGTAGCTTTTTGTCAAATAAATTTTGTTCATTGGTTCATTCATTCATTCATTCGTTTGGTCATCCATTCATTCTCTCTCTCTCTTCTCTCTCTCTCTCTCTCTCTCTCTCTCTCTCTCTCCTTCTCTCTCTCTCTCTCTCCTCTCTCTCTCTCTCTCTCTCCTCTCTCTCTCTCTCTAAGTGTCAGGGAAGACAAAGAAAATGAGGGAGGCATGACACTGGTGAATAGGGAAGATGGACTGAGAAATAGAGAGAGAGAGAAAGACAAAGACAGAAAGACAGAGAGAGGGAGGGAGAGAGAGAGATAGAGAGAGAGAGACAGAGAGAGAGAGGAGAGAGAGAGGAGAGAGAAGAGAGACAGAGAGAGAGGAGAGAGAGAGAGAGAGACAGAGAGAGAGAGAGGAGAGAGAGAGAGACAGACAGAGACAGAGAGAGTAGCGTACACTTTTTTGGGGTGGAGGTGAAGGGAGGGGTGGTGGTGGTACCGAAACAAACTCCACAGGGGACAGAACTTACCGAAGGACTGCTACAATTGTCTCCCTTGCTTATAGCGGCGTTGTCTCAGCTATCGTAATTGCCTCTTCCCCCGTAGAGAGGTCTGGGGGTCTGTCAGTATATATAGCATCCCCCACCTTCTGGAAATTCTGTGCTAGGCATTCCCTCTTTTCTATCCCTCTCTTTGTTTCTGCCTTGTTCCTTTTCTTCCGGTCACGTCTTTAGTCTTGAATAATAATAATAATAATACTAATACTACTACTACTGCTACTACTACTACTACTACTAATATGATAATAATAATAATAATAATAATAATAATAATAACACATAGAATTTGTATAGCGCTATATCTATAAGCGCTTCGATTTGTTTGCTTTTTACAAGATTTAGCGCTATATAAATTCCATATATTATTATTATTATTATTATCATTATTATTATTATTATTATTTTTATTATTATTATTATATCTTGCAAACAAAACAAAAAAAACGAATCAAAGATTACAATTCTCCCCACCCGCCGAAGTCAAAAGCACTGGGCCTGACTTGTCAGGCGCTTAACGGCAGCGCAACGCATTTTCGCTCATATGACGGACAACAGTAATTGCCGTCTGATCGTTGGACGAAAATGAAGATGAAGTTTTTGGAACTATTTAATTGTTACTGGTTGTATGACTGTGTAAGAATGAGTTGAATGCAAGCGCTTTGATTTGTCTCTGCAAGATATAGCGCTATATAAATTTCATTTATTATTATTATTATTATTATTATTTGTTTGGATATGTATTTGCGTGGATTTTTATGCATTTGATAATTTCTGAATTCATTCATTTGCTCTGTGTTAAAAAAGAACAACATAACAGTCCCCAAACTGCACGAAAAGTCAAACACTTTTTGATTAGTCGATAAAAGGTAATTGTACAGGTGTTCCCATAACCTATGCGGTCGTTGGGGAGCGAGGCATCAGAGACCTCACTTCTCTAGGGCCAGCATATTGAGGGCGGCGCCCATCTCCTCTCCCTCGCTGCTTTACCTTTCCCTGACCCTAAAGAGGGTAGGTACCCATTTACAGCTGGGTGAACTGGGGGAACTGTACTGAAGCCAAGGCGCGCAAACGGTCACCCATCCAACTGGTAACCACGCTCCATGCTGCTTAACCTTAGCTGGGGGAAAGCGAGTGCTCTGAGCTCTGAGCTATCCCGTATACATACCTGGCCATTTTCAGTGCCTTCAATGATTGGACAGCCATATTCCGACTTCAGAGGGTATTTCTATCCCCCCCCCCCTCCCCCTTCTCCTTGAAAGTGGTGCATTGCAGGCTGTTTATGCTTAGAGCTCGTCATGGTTTAAAGACACACACACACACAAAATCTCAACGTACCATTGCAAAAGCGTAACAACGCTTTTATTTAATGGAGACGGTACCCGGCTTTGGCACTTAGGTGACATACTACATCAATAACTGATGCTGCTTTTGCCATGGCCTGTGTCCCAACTTCGTCCAATCAGTTGCACTGCGCGATTATCATTTAGAGATCATTCCAGTTACAGAGAGAGAGAGAGAGAGAGAGAGAGAGAGAGAGAGAGAGAGAGAGAGAGAGAGAGAGTGAGAGAGAGAGAGAGAGAGGAGAGAAGAGAGAGATGAGGAGAGAGAGGAGAGGTGTGAGAGAGAGGGGATGAGAGGGAGAGAGAGAGAGTGAGAGAGAGAGGAGGGGGAGGAGTGGAGGGAGGGAGAGAGTGAGGAGAGAGAGATGGGGGTGGAGGGAGGGGAGGATGGAGAGGTGGGGATGGGAGGGAGAGAGAGAGAGGGGGGATGGAGGGAGAGAGAGAGGCGGGATGG
>CM054165.1:42617446-42622446 GCA_028751875.1 Rapana venosa
AAGCCTACTTGTGACATTTTTTAAATCCAGCCCAAGACATATTTATTTAAAAACCCTTCTGAATAGATGTGAAAAAGTCGTGATGCTTATTCCATTACCCGCAAAAATAAATAACTAACTAACAAAAGAATAAAAAATAAATAAACCCCCAAGTTTTGACAAGCCGCTCACAGATGTTATTTACAAAAAATTTAAAACAAGTGCACAGAATAATGCAAAAAAAAGAAGAACTAAAAGAAACAGAATGAAAATACAATAAAAAAGAATGCAAAGAAAAATGCAAAGAAGAAGAATGCAAAAAAAGAAGAAGAATGCAAATAAGAAGTTTAAATGGGGGGGAGAAGAGAAGAAGCAAAGAAAAAAAAACGAATGAAATAATAAAGGAGAATGAAAAAAGAACAAGACGAATGCAAAAAAAGAAAAGAATGAAAAAAGAAGACGAATGCAAATAAAAGAAAAGAAGGCAAAAAAGAAGAACAAATGCAAAGAAGAAGAAGAAGAAAATGCAAAGAAAAAAGATGAATCAAAGTAGAAAAAGGGAATTTCAAAGAAAAAGACAAAGCAAAAAAGAAGAATTCAAAGAAAAAAGGGAAAAATCCCAAAGAAGAAGAAGAATGCCAAGAAAAAGATGAATTCAAATAGAAGAGAATTCAAAAAGGCAAATGCAAAAAAAAGAAAAGAACAAGAACAAGAACAAGAAAAATTGCGAAAAAGAAGAAAAAATTGCGAAGAAAAATTTTGGAAGAAGAAGAAGAAGAAGAAGAATTGGAAAAGAAGAAGAAAAATTGCGAAGAAGAAGAATTGCAAAGAAGAAGAAGAACAAGAACAAAAACAAGAAAGAAGAAAAGAGGAATCAAAGAAGAAGAAAAGAAAAAAAGAAGAAAAAAGAAGAAGAAGAAAAAAAAAAGGGGAAGAAGAAAAAAAGAAGAAGAAGAAAGAAAGAAAGAGAGATAGGAAGAAAGGAAGGAAAAAAAGAGAGAAGAGAAAACTGAGATGGGAGGGGGGAGGGGGTGCAGATCCTAAAGCGGAAAAAAAAACAAAGGATTGCTAATGCCTTTTTAAATTAAGATTAATTTAGACATACGGGAGGATAAGTAGCAAAAACAAAGAAAGAGAGTTAAACTCCTATAAAGAGAGAGAGAGAGAGAGAGAGAAGAGAGGGTGAGAGGAAGAGAGAGAGACGACAGACAGACAGACAGACAGACAGACGACAGACAGAAAACAGGCCGCGCGGGGGGCCCCGCCACATAACAAAAACACATAGATTTATTTCTTTTATTTTTTCATTATACCATTTTAAAGTCACGGATTACCGCGTGAAATTGGGGGTGCCCCCCGGGGGAGAGCACGTCCCCAAAGAGCAGGCCCCACCCTTTTTTTTTTGGGGGGGGGGGGTCTGCAACTGTATTTTTTCCCCCATAAAGTGGCTTTTTTTAAGAATTTGCCGGGCACAACTCTCTTGTTCCCTTTGGGTTTTTTTACGTGCGCGCTAATTTTCTTAACCCCCGGGGACCTGGGTTTTATCGTCTCATCCGAAAGACTAGCGCCCAGACCACCACTCATGGTTAAGGGATGGGAAAAGTTTCGGGCCCAGACGGGATACGAACCACCGCACACTTCCGACCCGGACTTTTCGCTTTCTAGACAGGCGCGTTACCTCTAGACCACCGATCCATATAGAGGGAAATTTTTTTTATCAAAAAAAAAAAGAGTTTTAAAAAAAAAAATGTATGTAAACTAGTTCATTTTAACAGTGCATTCTTTAATATTTAAATCTCTTTCCAATTTCGAATTAAACTGGGGGAAAGCGTGTGATTTGGGGTTATTTCCATGGCTTTTTCTAAGAATTGTTGAATACGAACCCACAAAAAATGTTGTCCCGAAAAAACATCACAAATCTATTTATAAAAATCAATAATTTATAACACATGTGGTAAAAGAGGTTTTAACGAGAAAAAGAGAGGGGAAAGCGGACAGACAGAGGAAGCAGACACCAACAGATAGGGGGGGGAGAGAAAAAAGGGGCCCCAACACACAACCACACAGTGAGGAAAAGAGACAGAGAGAAAAATCAAGAGAGACAGGGAAGATAGAGAAACAGACAGAGGAGAAAACCCCCCCCCCCCCCCCCCCCCCCCCCCCCCCCCCCACACACAAATAAAAAGAGACGAGAGAGAGGGGGGGGGGGAGAGAGAAATAACTCAGGGGGAGAGAGAGACAGACAGACAAAGGGCGAGAGAGAGAAACTCCACACCAACAAAAACAAAAGGAGAGAGAGAGAGAGGGGGAGGGGGGGAGAGAGAGAGAGGGGTGAGGGGAGAGAGAAGGAGAAGAGAGAGAGGAGAGAGAAAGAAAAAAGGACATTCAATAACACAACCAAAACAACAGACTCAATAAAGATGTCAAAACTTTTAGCCCCTTCCCAAATTTCCCCTCTCTTGAAAACTGAATGGGGCTTATTTCCTAAATAAAAAAAAAACAACTTGCGAAAACAGAAACAATCAAAACGATTACCCCCTTAGTTTCCCTTTGGGGGAGCACGTGCGCGCCGCGCACCAACACAACACACACACACACACCACATACACACACCTCACCACACTACACGCAAAAACGCACACGCGGCCTAAAATCACCTTTTTTCAATAGTGTAAAAACGAAGCAGACGCAGACACACACGCACACACCCACATTTAGACATGCCCCAAAACACACACCCACACCTCACAGCACCACCCCCATACCTCTCTCTCTCCACGCCACACAACAAGCGCGCCGCGTGCACTACTAACTACCACACAAACATTCACACATACCCAAACACACATGCACGCAAAACACTCACTTACACCACAAACCGCACGCACACATCACCACACACATACACAACCCACCACACACACCCACAACACACACACCAACAACACAAACAAACCCCCACACACATATATAAACCTAATTCATTTCCCATTGCACCTCCTTAACATCTGTCAAACTTCTTTATGTGATATTTTTTTTCTTTCTTCTCTTTTCTTCTCTCTCTTCTCTCTCTTCTCTCTCTTCCTCCCCCCCTCTCTCTCTTTCTTCCTCTCCTCTCTCTCTTAAATATATTATAATATATCAGGCTTTCTCTTCTCTGCTTTCTCTCTCGCTCCCTTGGCTTTCCTCTCTCTCTTCTCTCCCCCCTCTCTCCCCTCTTCTTCCTCTTCTCTCCCCTCTCTCTCTCTCTGCCCCTCTCTCTCTGGTCTCTCTCTCTCTCTCTCTTCTCTTCTCTCTCTTCTCTTTTCTGTCTTCTCCTTTCTCTCTCTTCTCGCCTCTCTCTCTTCCCCTCCCCCCCCTTCTCCTCTTTTCTCTTCTCTCCCTCTCTCTCTCTCTTTCTCTCTCTCTCTCTCTCTTCTGTTTCTTTTCTCTGGCTCTCTGTCTTTTCTGTCCTCTCTGCTGTCTCTGTCCCCCTCTCTTCTCGCTGTCCTCTCTCTCTGCTTTATCTCTCTCTCAATCTCTCTCTCTCTAACTTTTATCTATTTTCCCCTTCTGTGTGTGTGTGTGTGTTGTGTGGTGTGTGTGTGTGTGTGTGTGTGTGTTGTTGTGTGTGGTGGTGGGGCGTGCGTGCGTGTGTGTGTGTTATTTTTTTCAGTGTAGAAATGCTTGACTGATTTTTTTTTTTTTTTGGTTGGGTTTTTTTTTTTTTTTCTTTCCCGTTTCTTGTCCTGTAGGTTTTTTTTAGAGAAGTAATAAGATGGATGATGTTAATATTAAAAAATTTAAAAATTAAATTTTAAAATTTTGGAAATTTTATAGCGCAAAAACTTGTAAAACGAACAAACCGCAGGCTTTGCACTCAAATCTTTACCGCATGCAACTTTCTCAAATGACTAAGATATTTCCAAAGTATGCCACACCAGATACACATACAACCCCACACCCACACACACACACACACAACACACAACCACACACAAACACACAACACCCACATCACAAACCAAAACCACACAACACACAACACACACAACACATGGAGAATTCTGTTCTGATTCTAAGATCGTTAAATGCGAAAGTTTTTCTTTGTGGTGTATTTAAAAAAAATATTTCGTACTTTTTTTTTTAAAAGTTCGTTTGTTTCTTTTTGTTTTGGTTTTTTTTAAAGCAGAAAAATTTTTGATTTTAGGTTTTAACGAATTGAGATCATTTTTGTATAATTTATCATTTCATCTTAGTTTAATTTTCTCCTGATATAAATTATCAACCGTTGTCATAAACTAAATTTGGTTAGGCCCGAGGCATGAAATTATCCCCAATACAAGTGGATAATTTTGTGTTAAATTTCAGTTGGGGGGCGGTAGCTCAGGGTCAGGCACTCACCCAACCCCCCCCCCCCCCCCCCGCCAAAGGGTTCAAGCAGCGTCGAGCGTGGTTTTCCCTTGGATAGGGGACGTTTTGCGCTGCCTTTGGGTTCAAGTACAGTTCCCCCCGTTACCCAGTGTAAATGGGGCCCGCCCCTTTTTTGGGCAGGGAAGGTAAAGCAGCGAGGGAGAGGAGATGGGCGCCGCCCTCAATATGCTGGCCCCCAAGAAATTGGGGGCTCTGACGGGCCCCGCTCTCCTACACCAATATGTTATGGGGCTCCTTTACCCTTTTTTTTTAGTTTTAGTGGAGCCCCGTCTTTTAAAATGAAGCGCAGTGGTTAGAGATAACTAATCATCCTTCTAGAAAGGGGGGCGGGGTAGCCTAGTGGTTAGAACTGCGCTCGCAATTACGACCCAGGGTTTGATTCCCCTTCAAGGGGATTTCTCCTGGGGTTGACATCGTGCAGACGCCCCTCTCCCCAAAACTCCTTTTGGGGTGAGTATAAACCCAGGGGCCCCCTGGAAACGCACGCAGAAAAACTTGGCACACGTTTAAAAAACCCGTTTTTGTTTTCGTAAAGAAAGGGCCCTTTGTTGGCGGTTGGGAACAGATGACAGAATTACAAAATGCATCATACGGGGGGTGGATGTAAA
>CM054165.1:42642446-42657446 GCA_028751875.1 Rapana venosa
TCTGGTTATGTCTGTCTCTCTGTTTCTATGTCTGTCTGGTTATGTCTGTCTCTTTGTTTCTATGTCTGTCTGTTTATGTCTGTCTGTTTCTTTGTTTCTATGTGTGTTTATGTCTGTCTGTTTCTTTGTTTCTATGTCTGTTTATGTCTGTCTCTTTGTTTCTATGTCTGTTTATGTCTGTCTCTTTGTTTCTGTATCTGTCTGGTTATGTCTGTCTCTTTGTGTCTGTGTCTGTCTGTTTATGTCTGTCTCTCTGTTTCTATGTCTGTCTGGTTATTTCTGTCTCTTTGTTTCTGTATCTGTCTGGTTATGTCTGTCTCTTTGTGTCTGTGTCTGTCTGTTTATGTCTGTCTCTCTGTTTCTATGTCTGTCTGGTTATTTCTGTCTCTTTGTTTCTATGTGTGTCTGGTTATTTCTGTCTCTTTGTTTCTATGTCTGGTTATGTCTGTCTCTTTGTTTTGTATGTCTGTCTGGTTATGTCTGTCTCCTTGTTTCTATGTCTGTCTGGTTATGTCTGTCTGTTTCTATGTCTGTCTGGTTATGTCTGTTTCTATGTCTGTCTGGTTATGTCTGTCTGTTTCTATGTATGTCTGGTTATGTCTGTCTGTTTCTATGTATGTCTGGTTATGTCTGTCTGTTTCTATGTATGTCTGGTTATGTTTTTTTGTTTCTATGTCTGTCTGGTTATGTCTGTCTCTTTGTTTCTGTGTCTGTCTCTTTGTTTCTGTGTCTGTCTGGTTATGTCTGTCTCTTTGTTTCTATGTCTGTCTGGTTATGTCTGTCTATCTGTTTCTATGTCTGTCTGTTTATGTCTGTCTCTTTGTTTCTTTGTCTGTCTGTTTATGTCTGTCCCTTTGTTTCTATGTCTGTCTGTTTATGACTGTCTTATTTGGTTATTGTTGTCTGTCTGCTTGTGTCTGTTTTATTTTGTTTTCATGTTTGTTTTATTATTCGTTGTTTTGTTCCTATATAATAGCTTCAGTTTAACGTCTTTTCACATTTGAGTGATTTTAGATGTTTGTTTGTTTGTTTGTGTATGTCTGTTTGTTTGTGTATATCTGTTTGTTTGTGTAAATCTGTTTTCTTTGTCTGTCAGGTTTTTGTTATGTGTTTCTGTTTGTGTTCGTATTTTTTTGTTTTTATGTCTGGGATTTTTTGTTCTTGTGTCTGTCTTTTTGTTCATAATATGTCTGTTTGCTTGTCGGTATGGTTTTTTGTTGTTGTTCCTATGTCATTCTGGTTTTTTTTCTTTTTACGTCTGTTTGTTTGTTTATATATACTTTACAAAATAGAGCGCTATAAAAAGTCCATTTATTATTATTATTAGTAGTAGTAGTAGTTGTAGTAGTAGTATCATCCTCATCATTATTATTATTATTATGTTGTTGTTGTTGTTGTTGGTCTTCTTCTTCTTCTTCTTCTTAGTAGAAGTAGTAGTAGTAGTAATAGTAATAGTAGTAGCAGCTGCAGCAGCAGCAGAAGCAGCAGCAGCAGCAGCAGAAACAGTAGTAGTAGTAGTATACATTTTATTATTATTAGAAATGTTATCATCATCATCATCATCACCACCATCACCACCAACCACCACCACCAACCACCACCAACCACCAACCACCACCAACCAACCAACGCCAACCACCACCACCAACCACAACCAACCAACCAACCACCAACCACCACCACCATCATTAATCGTTTTCTCCTCTCCTCTACTACTACTACTACTACTGCTACTACTACCACCACCACCACCACCACCACCACTACTACTACTACTACTACTACTACTACTACTACTACTACTACTACTACTACTACTACTACTACTACTACTACTACCACTCCTTCTCCTCCTCCTCCTCCTCCTCCTCCTACTACTCCTCCTCCTCCTCCTCCTACTACTACTACTACTACTACTGCTCCTCCTCCTCCTCCTCCTCCTACTCTTTCTCCTCCTCCTCCTCCTCCTCCTCCTCCTACTCCTCCACCTACTCCTCCTCCTCCTACTCCTCCTCCACTCCTCCTCCTCCTCCTCCTCCTCCTACTACTACTACTACTACTACTACCACTATCACTACTACTACTACTACTACTACTACTACTACTACTACTACTACTACTACTACTACTACTACTACCACTACTACTACCACTACTACTACTACTACTACTACTACTACTACTACTACTACTACTACTACTACCACTACTACTACCACTACTACTACTACTACTACTACTACTACTACTACCACTACTACTACTACAACAACTACTACTACTACTACTACTACTACTCCTCCTCCTCCACCTCCTCCTCCTCCTCCTACCACTACTACTACTGACCACTGACCACCACCTACCAACCACACAACACAGAAGGCCGAGGCCCGTTCTTCCAACGAGCCATCCTACAGAGCGGCTCGGCCCTGTCCAGTTGGTCAGTGTCCTACGACCCCGTCTGGTGCACGGAGAAGCTGGCTATCTCCGTCAACTGCTCCACGCACATCGGCCACAGCGAGCCCCTGGTCAACTGCCTTCGCCACAGGGCTGTAACGGAACTGCTCAACGCCGCCCCCGAAGCTCCGAAATACTACTCCTGCTTCGCTCCGGCCATTGACGAGTGGACGGTCCTGCCTACGCAAGTGGAGAGGCTGATTAAGGTTTGTTGGTTGGTTGTTGTGTTTGTTGGTGTGATGTTTTGGTTGGGTGGGTTGATGGTTTGGTTTTGGTTGGGTTTGGTTGGTTTTGGTTGGTTGTTGTGGAGGGGTTGGGTGGGTGGTGGGGTTGGGTGGGGCGGGGTGGAGGGGGTGATGAGGGTGGAGATATGGAGGGTGTGTTGTTAAGATGGATGAGTGGGACGGGATAGCCTAGTGGTTAGAACATTGCGCTGGCAATCTGACGACCCGGGTTCGATTCCCGTTCAAGGGGGATATTTTCCCCTGGAGTTAACATCAGTGCAGACTCCACTCTTCCCCAAAAGTCCTTCGGATGAGACTATAAGCCCGAGGCCCCGTGTGCGAACGCACGCAGAACATCTTGCGCACACGTTAATTCCTGTTCCGCATTTTGTAAGAGTAGGCCATTGTGTGCCAGTGGGAACAGATGACAGAATTGACAAAACCGCATACACACGCGGACTGGATGTAAAAAACAATAAGTGTGACAGAATTGACAAAACCGCATACACACGCGGACTGGATGTAAAAAACAATAAGTGCTTATTCCGTTATCCTTGATATGAAAGAATAAAATGTAAAAAATATGTTGGGTGGGTTGGTAGGTGGGTAGGAGGTAGGGTGCTTGATTGGTTGGTTGGTTGGGTAGGGGGGTGGGTTGGTTTTTGGTTGGTTGGCTGGTTAGCTTGCTGGTTAATTGGTTAGTTGGTTGAATAGATGGTTGGTCGGTTGGTTGTTCGTTTAGTTAATAGATTTGTTTTCATTATTTTCTTGCTTTTTAATTTTTTTTGTGGAGAGGGGGGGGGGGGCGTTAGGTAGTTCTGGTAATTCTCAACAAGATCGTTTTCATTTCAGTTCTTCGTCTCTGTTGTCTTGGATAAAAAATTATGGAGAAGTGTAAGTGGGTTATCTGCACTTGTTTTCCTCTACTATTATTTCTGCATTAATGTCTTGAATGGGTGGGATAATTGAACGGTTGATTGGTTTGATGATTGGATGGTTGGTTGGTTGGCTGCTTGCTTGGTTTCGGGAAAAGAAGATAGGGGCTTTACCGGGAAATTTTTGGGAGAATATTTTTATATTTCTCAATTTCAGTTTCTTTATATCACATCACATCACATCACACCACACCTCACCCCACCCAACCCCACCACATCACAACCCTACACCACACCACACTGCACCCACCACACCACACACCACAACTCCACCCCACACAACACAACACCCAACACCCACCCAACACCACACTCAACACCACACCCAACACCACCACAACCCACCAAACCACACAACACCCAACCCCAACACAACCCCCCCCCCTCCACCCAACACCACACCCAACCCCACCACAACCCATAAAACCACGTATCACAACCCCACACCACACCACACTGCACACACCACACCCCACACAACAACGCATCCCACAACCCCACCCCACACCACAACCCCATCCCACACACTACACAACCACCACACCCCACCCCACACCACACCATAACCCACTAAACCACATCACAACCCCACCCCACAACCCCACCACACCACAACCCCACCCAACACCCCACACTCCACCAAACCACCCCACATCACAACCCCACCACACCACACTACACCCACCACATCACACACACCACCACATCCCACAAACCCACCCCACACAACACACCCACCCAAACCCCACCACAACCCCACCACACCCAACACCCCACCAAACCACACCACATCACAAACCCACACCACACACACCCATTACACCACCACAACCCCACCCCAATCACACCCTAATCACACCCACAACCCCACCCCACAACCCCACACACCCCACAACCCCACCCCACCAACACCACAACCCCACCACAACCAAACAACCACACCCAACACACACACAACCACAACCACCACTAACAAATAATCCTAACCCTACAACACACACGCACACACACACACACACACACACACACACACACACACACACACACACACACACACACACACACACACCACACACACACACACACACACACACACACACACACACATCGTCTAATATCACTTAGAGTGAACAGACGTTAAATTGAAGACAACAACAACAACAACACACACACACACACACACTCACACACACACAAACAAACACACACACACACACACAAACAACACACACACACACACACACACACACACACACACACACACACACCCCACACCCACACACACACACACACTCACACACACACACAACCCCCCCCCCCACATACACACACACAACACACACACACACACACACACACGCACGCACGCACCCCCCTCCCCACACACACCCACACACCCACACAACACAACACCACCGCAACTATAACCCAAAAAAACAACAACCGACGCCAACGCTGCTTTCTTCTCTCTCTCCCCCCACCCCCCCTCTCCCCCTCCCTCCCTAGGAGCGGAAGTCCATGTTCTCCAGCGTCCCTGTCATGCTGGGCATCACCAAGAACGAGGCCTACTCCTACCTCAAGCCCCAGGAGATCCACAAGGGCATCTCCGACCTCCGCAAGACCCAGATCATGAGGACCTACGTGCAGAACCTTTACCGCTACCACCGGCAGAAGATCTACGAAATCCTGGATCACCAGTATACGGACTGGACCCAGCCCTCGAACAAGATTACCAACCGGGACAACATTTTGGAGATGTTGAGGTATGGTTTTTATATATGTGTGGGGTGGTGAGGGTGGGGGTGTGGGTGAGGGGGGTGGTAGGGGGGGTGAGGGGGTGGTAGGGGGGTGTGGGGGGGTGTGTGGGGGGGTGGGGGGGTTTGGGTGGGGTGTGGGTGAGTGGGGTGTGGGGGGTGGTGGGGGGGTAGGTTGGGGGTGTGGGTGAGGGGATGGGGTGGGGTGTGTGTGGGGGTGTGGGGTGGGGAGGGGGTGTGGGTGGGGTGTGGGTGGTGGGTGTGGGGTGGGATGGTGGGGTGTGGAGTAGGGTGGTGGGGTGTGGGTGGTGGGGAGGGTCTGGGTGGGGTGTGGGTGTTGGGTGTGGTGGGGAGGGGGTGTGTGGAATGAGTAGGGGGTGGGGGTAGGGGATGAATTTGTGTGTGTGTAGGGGATGGGGAGTTTTTGTGTAGTGGGTGGGGGGGTGATGGGTGTGTAGGGGGTGGGGGTAGGGGGTGAATGTGTCTGTGTAGGGGGTGGGGGTGTTTGTGTGTAGTGGGGGGAGGGGGTGAGAGAGAGAGAGAGTGTGTATGTGTATGTGAGACAGAGAGTGAGGAATGGGTAAGGATGAGTGGTGTGTGGTGTGTGTGTGTGTGTTGAAGGGGGCGGGGTGAGTGTGTGTGTGTGTGTGTGTGTAAGGGGGCGGTGTGTGTGTGTGTGTGTGTGTGTGTGTGTTCGTTCATTCATTCATTCGTTCATCATTCATTCATGCATTAGCCCATTCATTCACTAATCCATCCATCAATCAGTTTATTAGTTCATTTATTCATACATCTATCAATTCACTCACATATCCATCCAATTATCCAACCAACCATCCGTCCATCCATCCATCCTGTTACCCAACATTTATTTCACCCAGATGTTCATTCCTTCATTTCTTCATTTCTTCACTCACTCCCTCACTCACTCACCCATCCACCCACCCTCTCACTCACACACCACCTAATCACCCACCCAATCACTCACCCACCCACACACCTCTCACCCACTCACCATCTGCTTACCCACACATCCAAACCCACTGACTCACTCACTCACTCACTTACCCACTCACCCACCCACCTTCTCACCCACTCACTCACCCACTCACCCACCCACCCACTGACTTTCTGTGTCTGCCAGTGATGGCCAATACGTGGCCCCATTGATAGGGACGGCCATCTACCATTCAGAGACAGCCGACACCTACCTCACTCATCTAATCACTCACTCACTCTCTCACCCACCCACTCCCTCCCTCCCTCCCTTACTTACCCAACCATCCCTCACTCAGCCACTCCCTCCCTCACCCACCCACCCACTCCCTGCCTCCCTCCCTCATTCACTCACTCCCTCCATCACTCACCCACCACTCCCTCACTCACCCACTCCCTCCCTCACTCACCATCCACCCACTCCCTCATTCACCGACCCAACCCGCTCACCCACATACTCATTTCTTGTGTATTCATTCCATTATCCTCGATATTAAAAAAAAAAGAATAAAACTCATTACCTCACTCACTCACCCACACACCCACCCACCCAACCTCCCTCATCCCCCACCCATCCACTCCTTCATTCCTTCAAAACCCCACCACCTCTTCACTCACCTACCCACCCACCCACCCACTTCTTCTTGTTTCTGCCAGTGACGGCCAATACGTGGCCCCTTTGATAGAGACGGCCAACTACCATTCACAGACAGCCGACACCTACCTCACTCATCTAATCACTTTCTCACTCACTCACTCACTGACCCAATCACTCATTTACCCACCCACTCCCTCCCTCTCTCAACCACCCACCTACTCCTTCACTCACTCCCTCCCTCCCACTCACTCAATCACTTAATCACTCACCACCACTCACTCCATCCCTCATTCACCCACCCACTCCCTCATTCACTCCCTCCCTCACTCCTCATTCACCCAACTCCCTCACTCACCCACCCACTCCCTCCCTCACCCACCACACAACCACTCACTCATTTACTCCCTCCCTCACTCACCCACACACCACTCCCTCACTCACCAACCCACCCACTCCTCACTCACCCACCACCCACTTACTCACTCATTACTTGCGTATTCCATTATCTCGATATTAAAAATAAAAGAATAAAACTCTGACCTCACTCACTCAAACCAACTCACACTCCCTCATCCCCCTACCCATCCACTCCCTCATTCCCTCACCCACCCACTCACCCACTCACTCACTCACCCACCCACTGACTTCTTTCTGTGTCTGCCAGTGACGGCCAATACGTGGCCCCATTGATAGAGACGGCCAACTACCATTCATTGACAGCCGACACCTACCTCACTCATCTAATCACTCACTCCCTTAGTCACTCATCCACACACACACACTCACCCCACTCCCTCCCTCACTCACCCATCCACACACTCCCTCCCTCTCTCCCACTCACTCAGTCACTTACTCACTCATTACCACACTCTTGCGTACTCCGTTATCCTCGATATTAAAATAAAAGAATACAACTCATGATTCACTCACCCACACACTCACCCAACCTCCCTCATCCCCCTACCCATCCACTCCCTCATTCCCTCACCCACCCACTCACCCACCCACCCACTCACCCACTCACTCACTCACCCACCCACTGACTTCTTTCTGTGTCTGCCAGTGACGGCCAATATGTGGCCCCTTTGATAGAGACGGCCAACCACCATTCACAGACAGCCGACACCTACCTCACTCACCTAATCACTTTCTCACTCACTCACTGACCCACTCACCCACCCACCCACTCACCCACTCATTCACCCACCCACCCACTCACCCACCCACTGACTTCTTCTTGTGTCTGCCAGTGACGGCCAATACGTGGCCCCTTTGATAGAGACGGCCAACTATCATTCGGAGACAGCCGACACCTACCTCTATGCCTTCTCCTACTCCACTCAGGATGAGTCTTCGTCGGCTGAGGAGTCTGACGGCGTGCAGGTATGGATTGGCTTTAACGTGAACTGTCATAGGACACGGAGAGAGAGGGAGAGAGAGCGGGAGAGAGAGGGAGAGAGAGAGAGAGAGAGAGAGAGAGAGAGAGAGAGAGAGAGAGAGATGGAGAGAGAGAGAGGGGGGGGGGAGAGAAAGAGAGAGATGGAGAGAGAGAGAGAGAGAGAGAAAGAGAGAGATGGAGAGAGAGGGAGAGAGAGAGGGAGAGAGGAGAGAGAGAGAAGAGAGAGAGAGGCAGGACAGAGAGACAGGAGAGAGAGAGAGAGAGCGAGAGGCAGGCAGACAGAGAGACAGACAGAGAGACGGACAGAGAGACAGACATATAGGCAGACAGATAAACAGACAGATGTCTTTTTGTGAGCCTTCCCCCTCCTCTCCCTCTGTCTGTCTTTCTGTGTGTGTCTGTCTCTGTCTCTCTCTGTCTTTGTCTGCTGTCTCTGTCTGTCTGTCTCTCTGTCTTTCTCTGTCTGTCTCTCTCTCTGTCTCTCTCTGTCTGTCTCTCTCTCTCACCGGGACTGGATGGAAAAAAAAAGCTCATGAATGCGGATTCCATTATCCTCGAAATAAAAATAAAAGAAGGAAAGATGCTATCACCCCTCCCTTTACACACCCACACAGAGTAAAATATTATATATATATATATATATATATATATTTATATATAATATATATATATATATATATATATATATATTATATATATATGTCTGTGTGTGTGTGTGTGTGTGTGTGTGTGTGCGCGCGCGCGCGCGCGAGTGAACCTTAACTATATGGCCATAATTGTCCCGTCTAACCTGGTCTCAGTAAGATAGTTAATTTACAATGTCGTAACAAAGTTTCTCAATGACGTATAATTGGGATTGACGTCATTCCATCACGTCATTACAATAAACCCACCTCCCTTCCTGAGGAAGGCGAAAGCTGAAGTGTAGTAGACAGAGAAAGACAGAGAAAGACAGACCACACCAAATGAAACAGACAGAGAGATACAGAGAGAGAGAGAGAGAGAGAGAGAGAGAGAGAGAGAGAGAGATAGTATTTTTTAAGAACCGTCTGCTAAGGAGAAAGAAAAAAACAACCATAACCAGAACTGATCATGTTTAATTAATGGACACGATGTGACGGGGTAGGGTACGACTCTGGTAGCTGTCTGCAGTTTTGTCAGTTTTGTCATCCGTTCCCACCGGCACACAATGGAAAGCGGAACAGGTTTTAACGTGTGTACAAGATGTTCTATTCACTCCACAAGCATCCTAAATACACCATGAAACATAGTCCGGGTTGTTTTTTTTAACAGGTCTTTCCCAGCTTTAAACTATTCTTTCCTACCAAACATTTAAGAAAGGTATTTATCTCATTTTCAGGGATTATTCTTCTAAAGCATCGATCGACAGCCAAAATGGAAGCGCAGACGAAGATCGAATAGCAGATTTACGATCTTTTTTGGTATAAACAATACGGTAGCAGAGCATCTCGCGCACGCGTTTAAACTCGTTCCGCTTTTCGGAAGAGTAGGGCATTGTGTGCCGGTGGGAACGGATGACGAAATTTACAAAAACTGCTTACACACGAGGACTGGGTGTAAAAAAAAGCACGTGAGTGCTTATTCCATTATCCTCAAAATAAAAGAATATATTAATTAATAAATATTGGCAAAGCAAACAATGATATGAAATAATATAACGTTCTTAACCTTGATACCACAAAACCCTGATGTTCTTGTCATCTGAATACAATACACTTAGCATTTGCCTTTGTATAAGGTAAAAGGCGTTACCATAACCTATGTGATCGTAGAGGAGCGAGGCATCAGAAACCTCAACTTCTCCAGGAGCCAGCATATTGAGGGCGGCGTCCATCTCCTCTCCCTCGCTGCTTTACCTTCCCTGACCCTAAAGAGGGCAGGTACCCATTTACAGCTGGGTGAACTGGGGAACTGCACTGAAGCCAAGGCGCGCACACGGGTCACCCATCCAAGTGGCAACCATGCTCAATGCTGCCTAACCTTAGCTGGGGGAAAGCGAGTGCTCTGACTACTGAGCTATTCAATGCCCTTGTATACACCTATAAAAAGCTACTGCTATAGAAGAAGTAAATAAAAAAAACTTTAAAAGGATATAAATGCTGTATTTTTTTACCCCTCCCCCCCCAAAAAAAAAAAAACAACCCACCAAAAACTTAATACTCCACTCTTAACAAACTTCCCTTGTGATAGGTGACCGTTTGCGCACCTTGACCTCAGTACAGTCCCCCAGTTCACCCAGCTGTCAATGGGTACCTGCTGCCCTCTTTAAGGTCAGGGAAGGTAAAAGCAGCGCGCGAGGGAGAGGAGATGGGCGCCACCGCCCTCAATAATATGCTGGCCCCCTAGAGAAGCTGAAGTCTCTGAAAAAACTAGAAAGCAAAAATGACAGCTGTGTTTTTTTGTTTCCTGGGGGGAAAAAAGGTTGATCAGCACAATCCAATACTCTACAGGCTTGTTCTGCCAGTTATCAAGGAATCAAATGCACTTGGCCAGTTTCACTCTGGGAATGGCCTTCATCAGACAGTCTGGCTTCCATCTATCTATCTATCTGTCCCCTACCAGACATCCCATCATGTATCAGACTTGTCTGATTCTGGGAAGCTTTGGGTACGGGATTACTGATCTCTATGGTGTGCCACAAGGGGGATCAGAAATGCTTCTTGGTCGTCAACTGTTTTCGTTAATCTGGGGGATGTTTTGTGTTCTTGATGGAAGAAAAATTCGTGTAAGCCCTAGTTTTATCGGTGAGATCGCTCGCTTTCTGAATAATGGAAAATTCGTGTAAGCCCTACTTATATAATTATGTAAGATAAGTTTCTGAATGGAAAAAAATTCGTGTAAACCCTGTTTTTATCTGTGAGATCAGTTCGGAATAATGGAAAATTCGTTTAAACCCTGTTTATAAACGCGATGTCAGTTCTGATTCGTGTAAACACTATTTATTATATGTGAGATTAATACAAAAATCGTGTAAACACTGTTTACATCTCTGAGGTCAGTTCTGAATGGAAGAAAATTCGTGTAAACTATTTTCATCTGTGCTATCAGTTCTTAACGGAAGAAAATTCGTGTAAACCCTGTTTATATCTGTGAGACCAGTTCGGAATGATAGACAATTCTTGTAAACCCTATCTATATAATTATGTGAGATCAGTTTGAATGGAAAAGAATTCCTGTAAACATTAGCTTTATATGTGACATCATTTCGAGTGGAAGAAAATTCGTGTAAACTGTGTTTATATCTGAGATCAGTTTTGAATGGAAAAAAATCGTGTAAACTATTTTTATCTGTGATATCAGTTCGGAATGAAAGAAAATTCGTGTAAACCTACTTAATATATATTTAAGATCAGTTCCAATGATAGAAAGTTGGTGTAAACTATATTTGTAACTCTGAGATCAGTTCGAAATGGAAGAAAATTCGTGTAAACCCAATTTATGTATATGTGAGATCAACTCTTAATAATAGAAAAATCATGTAAACTTAAGCTGTATAATATGTGAGATTAGCTCTGAATGGAAGAAAATTCGTATAAACCTTTTTAAATTATATATTTGTGAGATCATTTCTGAATGAAAGAAAATTCGTGTAAACCCTGTTATATAATTTAAGATCAGGGCGAATAATAGAAAAATCATGTAAACTGTGTTTATGTATATAAGATCAGTTCTGAATGGAAGAAAATTCGTTTAAGCTTTATATGTGAAATCAGTTCGGAATGATATCTGTGATATCAGTTCTGAATGGAAGTAAATTCGTGTAAACCCTGTTCATATATTTGAAATCAGTTCTGAAAGGATGAAAGTTTCAGTGATTCCAACTCTCTTTCTTCTTTTTGTGTCTGTGTGTGTGTGTGTGTGTGGGGGGGGGGGGGGTCTCTATGGTAAACGATTAGATCAAGAGATTCTCTCTGTGAGCGCTGGATTTTGGAAGAATGAGTCGCACAAAGACAGAATATTTAATTGATACGAAAATATGCGTAAACATTTCGTGCAAAACTGTTGTAACCATCCTGTCTAGCTGTTAACGGGTTTGGGGCTTTTTTGATTGCCAGTTATCCAGGGGTCATCTGCACTTTGTTCATTTTGTTATGGATTCTTCCTCAGATGATTTACTTGTGGCTTAACCTTCTGCCTACGGATGAGACTATAAACCAAGGCCCCGTGTGCGAACGCACGCAGGACATCTTGCGCACACGTTAAATCCTGTTCCGCTTTTCGAAAGAGTAGATCATTGTGTGCCGGTGGGAACACATGACAGAATTTACAAAACCGCATACACACGGGGACTAGATGTAAAAAAGCACATGAGTGCTTATTCCATTATCCTCGATATAAAAGAATAAATAAATAAAATAAAAAATAAATCGTTCTAGGAAGCTTTTTTCTAAGCTTACTTGGCCAGAGCACAAAGCCAAGGTTAAGCAGCATGGAGCGTGGTTACCACTTGAATGGGTGACTGTTTGCGCACCTTGGCTTCAGTACAGTCCCCACAGCTGTAAATTAATGGCTTCCTTCCCTCTTTAGGGTCAGGGAAGGTAAAGTAGTGAGAAGGAGAGGAGATGGGCGCCACTGCCCTCAATATGCTGGCCCCTAGAGAAGGTGAGGTCTTTGACGCCTCACTTTCCAACGACCACATAGGTTACGGGACATCTTTACCTTTACCTTTTCAAAAAACCAACACAACTAGTCTGTACTGTGATATCGTGAGATCAGAAATACCTATAGGTCGTTAGCTAATCTTATATGATATCCGTTTTGAAAGGATTGGATAAATGGATGGTGCTTGCTAGATCTGTGGGATTTGTTCTAGATGGGTGAAAGTTCGTACATACTCTGTTATCGGTTCCATATGTAGGTCAGCATATATGGTAGACGTTGGGATTAATGAAACAACATTGTGTGTGTGTGTGTGTGTGTGTTGTGTGTGTGTGTGTTTTATTTTATTTTATTTATTCTTTTATATCAAGGATGATGGCATAAGCACTCATGTGCTTTTTTACATCAAGTCCCCGTGTGTATGCGGTTTTGTCAATTCTGTCATCTGTGTGTGTGTGTGCGTGTGCGTGCGTGCGTGCGTGTTCGTGCGTGTGTGTGTGTGTGTGTGTGTGTGGTGTGTTTTGTGTGTGTTTGTGCGTGTGTAAAATAACAACTATGAAGACAGTGACAGTTTTTATTTTATTTATTTATTTATTCTTTTATACCGTGGATCGGTGGTCTAGAGGTAACGCGCCTGTCTAGAAAGCGAAAAGTCCGGGTCTGAAGTGTGCGGCGGTTCGTACCCCGTTTGGACCGGAAACTTTTCCCCCATCCATTAGACCATGAGTGGTGGTCTGGGCGCTAGTCTTTCGGATGAGACGATAAACCGAGGTCCCGTGTGTTACACGTAATTATTTAGCGCACGTAAAAGAACCCACGGCAACAAGAGAGTTGTCCCTGGCAAAATTCTTAGAAAAAAGCCACTCTGATAGGGGAACAAATACAGTTGCAGACAGGAAAAAGAAAAAAAATGGGTGGCGCTGCTCTTGTGGCGACGCGCTCTCCCCGGGGAGAGCAGCCCGAATTTCACGGAGAGAAATCTGCCGTGACTTAAAGTGGTATGAAATGAAATAATGGAATAAACACTCATGTACTTTTTTTTACACCCAGTCCCCGTGTGTTTGCGGTTTTCTAAATTCTGTCATCTCTTCCCACCGGCACACAATGGCCTACTCTTTCGAAAAGCGGAACAGGATTGAACGTGTGCGCAAGATGTTTTGCGTGCGTTCGCACACGGGGCCTCGGTTTATAGTCTCATCCGAAGGACAGTCCCACATAAAGTCCCTTGTTTGTATAAATTACCACCTGGTGGATCGGTGGTCTAAAGGTAACGCACCCACTTAGAAAGCGAAAAGTCCGGGTCGGAAATGTGCGGTGGTTTGATCCCCGTTTGGTACTGAAACTCCCCCCCCCCCCCCCCCATCCATTAGACCATGAGTGGTGGTCTGAACGCTAGTCTTTCGGATGAGACGATAAACCGAGGCCCCTGTGTTAACACATAATAATTATTTAACGCACGAAAAAGTTGTCTCTGGCAATATTCTGTAGAGAGAAAAAGACCACTCTGATAGGGAAACAAATACAGTTGCAGACAGGAAAAAGAAAACAATAATGGGTGGCGCTGCTCTTGTGGCGACACGACGCGCTCTCCCATGGGGAGAGAGCAGCCCGAAATCCACCTAGAGAAATCTACCGTGAGTTAAAAGTGGCACGAAATGAAATGAAAAACCTCTCTCTCTCTCTCTCTCTCTCTCTCTCTATGTATACGATCTAAACGTTAATGCGATTTTGGGAAACTGCAACAAAGTTTTGCAATGACGGGATCAGTCAGTTTGACGTCATTAGACTGCACTGCTGGTAAGCAAAGCTTCACAATGACGCGTTGTTGGACTTGACGTCAGTACAGCACGTCATGATAATCACTCCACTCCCCCACCCCCCATCCCCACTTACAGGCAAGGCCAAAGCCGAAATATTATGAAACACAACAAATTGATGTTATATATTTAATAGAAGCAAAGTAACAGCAAAGAAAGGAAATCTGTATAAACAATGTAAGGATTTTTTTTAAAGGCAG
>CM054165.1:42662446-42667446 GCA_028751875.1 Rapana venosa
AAAATCCCTGTGAAATACGCAAAAATTTAATTTTTAGCCCAGAAACGACCCCCTAAAAAAATAAATAAATAAATAAATAAATTTAAAAAAAAAATAAATAAATAAAATTAAAAATAAAATTAAGCCGAACATGGTAAACATTCAACAAAAAGAACGTTACAACCGTTGCTACATTCCCGAAATTTGAAAATATTTCCTTCCCAGTTTGAAAAACTGTAGCGAAAGATTCGAACCCCCCCAAAAGTTCCATAGAACCTGAATACTAGTCTCTTCACTACGGAGCTACTACTCCCTCTCTTTACCATTACCCCCCTTTTCACAGGCAATATCCTTGGCCTCTTACCCGCTTTCCCACCCACCCACCCGGTTTCTTAATGATTACTGTCACTATTTTTTGTTGTTTTGGAGCTGGGCGAAATGTTACTGAGTGTGAATTAGGAGCGAGGGGCAAAGTGGTGATTGTGAACTGAGGCTAGACAGGGTGATTAATTTGTTGGGGGTGGGAGTGTGGGGCGGGGGGGGGGAGGGAGGGAGAGAGAGAGGGAGAGAGAGAGGGGGGGAAGGGAGAGGGAGGGAGAGAGAGAGAGAGAGAGAGAGAGAGAGAGAGAGAGAGAGAGAGAGAGAGAGAGAGAGAGAGAGATTGGTTTTATTTCAAGAAGGGTACATGAAATTTAACAAAACCACAACTTGTGGATGTGGGCGTGTGAAAAATACTCACAACACAAAATCGCTCCAAATTGAAGAGCACAAGAGAGTGAGAGAGAAAAGAGAGAGAGAGAGAGAGAGAGAGAGAGAGAGAGAGAGAGAGAGAGAGAGAGAGAGAAGATTTTATTTCAAGAAACCCCCCCAAGGGGTACATGAAATTTAACAAAACCACAACTTGCAGATATGGGCGTGTGAAAAATACTCACAACACAAATTCGCTCCAAATTGAATCACGCAAGAGTGAGAGAGAGAGAGAGAGAGAGAGAGGAGAGAGAGAGAGAGAGAGAGGAGAGAGAGAGAGAGAGAGAGAGAGAGAGAGAGAGAGAGAGAGAGAATTTTTTAAAAATAAAAAGCAGAAGAGTGTGTCCGTGAGCTTACGAATAACGAACATTCGTGCATTCTGGTTTCAACTATTAATGAATAAGTGAGTAGGACTAATTGGAAAATTGACTGACTGACCGACTGATTGATTGACTGACGACTGACTGACTGACTGACTGAGGACTAAATTGCTTACTGACTGACTGGCTAACCAACCGTCTATCTGACCAACTTGCTAAGCAGGCAAGCAAGTAACCAGCCAGCCAAATAACCAACCAGCCAACTAACCAGTTAACTAAAACTGACTGATGACTAACTACTGACTTACTGACTAACTATATAAATAACTGTCTGATAAACTAACTAACTAACTAACTAACTGACTGACTAACCAACTAACTGACTAACCATCTCACTATCTAACTAACTAATCAACAAACTATCTAACTAACCAACTAACTAACTAACCAACTAACTAACCAACTATTTAACTAACCAACTACTAACTAACCAACTAATCTAGCCAACTAACTATTTTAATAACCAACTAACTAAATTACTAACAAAACAACTAATTAACTACCTAGCTAACAAACCAACTAACTAACCGATTCACTCACTCACTCTCTAAACAATTTTTTTGTTTGTTTGTTAGTTTGTTTTCTATAAACACACACACACACACACACACACACACACACACACACACACACACACACACACACGCCAGAGATAATCCAGTGATGGGAGTTTTATGGGCCATTTTCCTGCACTACACGTCAGAGACAAGGCGTGTGTAAAGGGAGGGAGGGAGGGAGGGAGAGAAGAAGGAATGGGTAAAATGACTTAACTAACTTACTGACTGAGGTGACTAATTAAATAACTAACTACCCAGATGTTTAGCTAACCAACTAAGTAAGTAATCAACTCATGACTTGACTAACTAACTAACTGCCCAGCTATTTAAGTAACCAACAAACTCATCAAGGAATTGATTAACTAACTGATAAAGAATTAACTTACTGCTAAACCAGTTCACTTCCTGACAAACTAATCAACTAAGTAGCAATCTAGTCAACTAACTAGCTTACTAACTAACTAACTAACTAACCAACCAATTAAACCCACCTACCTACCTTCCTACCTATCTTCTACTATCCTACTCTATCTATCCTATCTATCTATCTATCTATCTATCTATCTATCTACTATTCTACCTATCTATCTATCTATCTATCTATCTATCTATCTAACTAACTAACTAACTAACTAACTAGACAGCCAACTAACTAACTAACCAACCAACGATTAAACTACCTACCTACCTACCTAACTACCTATCTAACTACCTACCTACCTAACTAACCAACTATATAACTAACTCACTCACTATCTACCTAACTAACTATTTAACTAACTAACTAGCCAGCTAACTAACTAACGAGTTCATACACTCACTCACTCTCCGAAAAATAGGGTTCGGTGGGGTTTTTTGTGTGTTTTTTTTAGTTTTTATAAAACCACCTAGATTATCCATTGATGGGAGTTTTATGGGCCATTTTCCTGCACTGCAAATCGGAGGCAAGGCGTGTCTGTGAAATTGGGCAACAGGAATTGATTTGTCAGGGCTGGGAACGTTGGAAGGAAAGAAGGAAAGACAGGAAGGGGGAGGAAGGAGGGAGAGAGGGAGGGAGAGGAAGAAGGAATGGGTAGGTGGAGTAGAGAGTGGAGAGGAGAGAGAGAGTGGGGGTGGGCGGGGGTTGGGTTGGGGGGGGGGGGGGGGGGGGGAAGGATGCCAGGTGGAGAAGCTAAGACGATGAGAGGAATACAAGGGATGGGGTGAGAGGGGGAAGGAGGTTGAATATGTGTTTTTGATGATTGATTTGTAAGCAGAGAGAGAGGGGGAGGAGAGAGAGAGAGGAGAGAGAGACAGATAGAGGAGAGAGAGAGAGAGAGAGACGAAAACAGAGACAGAGGGGGAGAGAGAGAGAGATAAATTTTTATTTTATTTATAATCTTTTAATCTAATTACCCTGCATCGTTTTATTTCATGTCCCTGTGTATTTTTTTTTTATTTAAGAATTGACTTTTGGGGGTTTCTTCTTTCTCTTTGCCGGGACCTGTTTGGTCTCATCCGAGGATTGTGTGGGGGGTGGTGTTGCATGGTGTTGTCGGGGTCCCTTGAGGATGGGCCCGGGTGTGAGTGTGGTGTGTTATGTGCATGTATGAGATGATGATGATGGAGAGGTGTGGAGGAGAGAGAGGTGAGAGTGTGGGAGTAGAGAGGGGTGTAGTGTGTGAGTGGTGTGTTGCTTTGTGTGTGTATGTGTGATATTTGTGCGTGTATTTTGCTTGTATGTATTTGTGTTTTAATTGTATGTCTTTGTGTGTTCTCTTTGGGGTGTTGTGTGTCTGCTGTTTGTGTGTCTTTGTGTGTTGTGTGTGTGTGTTGTGTGTGTTGTGTGTGTTGTGTGTGTGTGTGTGTGTGTTGTTGTGTGTGTGTTGTGTGTGTGTTGTGTGTGTGTGTCTTCTGAGTGTGTGTATGTGGTTGTGTGTTTAATTTTATTGTTTTATTCTTTTATGTCTCATATGGAATAGCACTTCTTGTTTTCTTCTCTGTCCCCTTTGTATCTCTTCTAATATCTCTCTCTGTCCCCCTCTCTCAATGTCCTCTCTCTGACGAGCGACTTTACGGTCTGCTGCGTGTCTGGTCTTTCACACGATCTCTTCTAGTCTCCTCTCGGGGTGTGTATGTGTGATGTTTGTGCTGCGCGCACTGTGTTGTGTGTGTGCTGTGTGTGTCTGTGTCTCTCTCTGTCTTCTATGGTCTTGTCTATCTGTATGTCTGTCTATTGCTGTGACCACACACATCACTTCACTCTCGTCTTCTTTTCTTCTTCTGTCTCTGTCTCTCTCATTTTTGGTTTCTTTTGCAGTTTGTCTCATGGTCGTCAACATGTGTCTCTTCATTATTGTCCTGTCTTTTCTGTCGGTCTGTCTGTCTGCACTGCTGGCAGTGCCTGTCAGCCATACTGTATACTAATCAATATTTATTGATTAGGTGAATTTTTTTTTTTCTTATAACAAACAAATAGGCACGTAAAAGAATCCACACATCGATCGAGAGATTGTCCCTGGCACAATTATCTAGAAAAAAAACCATTATCCTCATTAAGCTAAACAATGCTCTACGTCAGACTATAATTATTTTCTTCTTCTTCTTCTTCTTCTTCCTTCTTCTTCTTCTTTCTCCTTCTTCTTCTTCTTCTTCTTCTCCTCCTCCTCCTTGTTCTTCTTCTTCTTTTCACACTCAGACGACAACTATTTGTGTCCGTTGTGTAAGCGAAAATGCGTCACGCTGCCGTTAAGCGACTGACAAGTCAGGCCCAGCGCATCCGACTTAAAAAAAAGTTAAGTCTTTCTTGAAAAAAAAAGGCAGGAGAATGGACCAAGAAGGCAGAAAAATAGACAAGAAGGAGTTGGCAGGAAGAAATGGAACAAGGCCGAAACAAAGAAAGGGATAGAAAAGAGGAAATTTCTTGCACATCATTTCCATAAAGTGGTAGGGGGGAGGTGCTATTTATACTGACAGTCCTCCCCCCCCCCTCCCCTACCATCCCCATGGGGGGGTGGGGGGTGGTTGCAAGTAAAAGCAGTCTTCGCTTAATGACGCACGCATTGATGATCGTCAAAGTTGCCAAGTTGAGAAATGACGTCATTAACCTTTTTGTCTCGCGTGTGGTTTGTTTGCTCACGAAGTTTTCAGGATGCTTTTACTGCGTTTTAAAGAGTTCCCTGAAATTCTGGAATCTTCCAGTCTTTACCGTAGGCTACTAGATTTCGTAGGATTGGTCTGGTTATCTATCTATCGATCTTTCGATCTATCTATCTATCTATCTATCTATCTATCTATCTATCTATCTGTCTTCTGTCTGTCTGTCTGTCTACGTCTGTCTGTCTCTCTCTCTCTCTCT
>CM054165.1:42672446-42684946 GCA_028751875.1 Rapana venosa
CGTGTGTATGTGTGTGTGGGGGGGGGGGGGTGGGGGTTGCGTGTTGTGTTGTTTGTTTGTGTGTGTGTGTGGTGTTATGTGGGTGTGTGTGTGTGGGGGGGGGGGTTGGGTGTATGTGTTGTGTGGAGGGGGTGTGCGTTGTGTGGGGTGGGTGTGGGGGGGTGGGGGTTTTGGGGTGTGTGGGGGGGGGGTTGTGGGGGTGTGTGTGTGGGTTGGTGTGTGTGCGGGGGGGGGGAAGTGTTGGGGGTAGGTGTCTGTGTCTGTCTCTGTCTTTCTCTGTCTATTGTCTCTCTCTCTCTCTTCTCTCTCTCTCTCTCTCTCTCTCTCTCTCTCTCTCTCATCTCGCTCTGTCTGTCTGTCTTTCTCTGTCTATCTGTCTGTCTCCCTCTTGTCTCTCTCTCATCTCGCTCTCCCTTACCCTCTCTGTCTCTGCCCCACCCCTTTCTGTCTGTGTCTCTGTCTGTCTTATGTGTCCCATCTATCTGTCTGTCTGTCTGTCTCTCTGTCTGTCTATCTGTCTGTCTGTCTGTCTCGTCTGTCTTCTCCTCTTCTCTTCTCTCTCTCTCTCTCTCTCTCTGTTTCTCTCTCGGTCTGTCTGTCTGTCTCTTTGTATGTCTCTCTCGGTCTGTCTGTCTGTCTCTTTGTATGTCTCTCTCTCTGTATCTGTCTCGGTCTGTCTGTCTCTCTGTCTGTCTCTTTGCCTGTCTGTCTGTCTCTCTGTGTGTTTGTCTCTGTCTGTCTGTCTGTCTGTCTGTCTTCTCGGTCTGTCTGTCTGTCTCTCTGTCTGACTGTCTCTCTCTGTTTGTCTCTCTTGTGTCTGTCTGTCTGTCTCTGTCTCTCTCTCTCTTCTCTCGCTCTCTCTGACTGCTGTCTCTCTGTCTGTGTGTCTCTCTCTCTATGTTTGTCTCTCTCAGTCTATCTGTCTGTCTGTCTCTCTCTGTATCTGTCTGTTGTCTCTCTCTTGCTCTCTCTCTCTCTCTCTCTCTCTCTCTCTCTCTCTCTACACACACACACACACACACACACACACACACCACACACACACACACACACACACACACACACCACACAACACCCCAAAGAGGAAAAAGGGCTGTTTTACCTCAGCGAGATTGAGCAATGTGGCGCCATTCTCCCCTTCAAGATATGAACAGTGTGAGAAAAAAAAGGTAATCTTAATAATTATGATAATGAAGAATAAAAAACAGATCACAATATTATATCAAAACAACACATGAACAAGATTCAAGATTCAAGATTGCATTCCTTTCATCCCTTTTAACGGGGGTATGAAGATTTACAAAACGAATTCAAGAGGAGAATAAACCTAACATTAAAAAACCCAAAAACTTATGAGAGCAATATAGTGGCCGTATGCACGCACTATCCTATACACATACACGCGGCGGCGACCCACACACACACCACACACCACCACACACACACACCAACACCACACTCCACACCAACACAACACACAACACACGAAAGAGGGAACAACAGACAAACAGACAAACGGTAAAAGATGAAAGAAGGAGTGAAGGGAAGAAAGGATGAAATAAGAAGGAAAAGGGTACAGAAAAAAGAAAGAAAGAGAATGAAACGAAGAAATTTCTGTCTGTTTGTCTCTTTTTGTCTTTTCTCTCTTCTTCTTCTTCTTTTAAAACCCCCCCCCCCCCAAAAACCCCCCCCCCCAAAAAAACCCCCCCCCCCGGGGGGGGTTTTTTCCTCGCGGGTTGGGGCTGTCTTTTCCCCTTCTTGGAAAACTTTTGGGGTTCTTTTTTTGTTAAAGTCCTCTTTTTCCCCTCTTTGTTGCGTTGGGCTTCCTTCTCCCTTTTCCGGGGGGGAATTTTGACTGTTTCCGTTCGGGGTTTCCCTTCCTTTTTTCCCAAAAATTTTATTGGGCTTTACTTTTTCCCCCGTTGCCCCTTCCTCTCCTCCCCCCCCCCCCCTCACACCCCCCACACACACACCCCACACCCCACACACCACACACCCCACACACACACCCCCACACACACACAAAAAGGAAAAAAGGGGCCCCAACAAAACAAACGATTTTTTAAAAGAAAGGGTAAAAAAAAGGAAAGAAAAAAAAGTAAAAAAAAAGAAAAAAAAAAAAAATGGAAAAGAAAGAAAAAAAAGAAATACAAGGGGGAAGAAAAAAAAAAATTAAAGGGAAAGAAAAAAAATTAAAAAAACCCAAAAATTTTGAAGAAAAAGGGGGGAAATAAAATAAAGGGGAAAAAAAAAACAACATAAAAAAAAAAAAAATTTTTTTTAAAAAAAAAAAAAAAAAAAAAAAAAAAAAAAAAACAAGAAAAAAAAAGGAAAAAAAGGGAAAAAAGAAAAGGAAAGGAAGTAAAGGAAAAAGGGAAAAAGGAAAGAAAGAAAGAAAGAAAGAAGGGGGAAGAAAAGAAAAAAAGGGAAAAATAAAAAGAAAAAAAAAGAAAGAAAAAAAGACAGAAAAAAAGAAAGAAGGAAAAAAAAGGGAAAAGAAAAGAAAGAAAAGAAGGGTTAAAAAAGAAAGAAAAGGAAAAAATAGGAAAAGAAAAAAAGGGAAAAGGGGGGAAAAAGGGAAAGGGAAAATAGAAAAAAAGGGAAAAAAAAAAAAAGGAAAGAAAAAAAGGAAAGGAAAAAAAAAAACAAAAAAAAAACAAAAAACAAAAAAAAAAAGGGAAAGAAGAATCACGGAAATTTCCGGCCCAGAAAACCAAACCAAAAAAAAAAAATTGAAAGAAAGGGAAAAAAATTTTAATTGGAAAGAAAGAAAAGGAGGGAAAAAAAAACCAAAAAAACAAAAAAAAAAAAAAAGGGAAGGGGAAAAAGGGGAGACTAAAGAACCCGGGAGGGGGGAAAAGGAACTAAAAACCAAATTTGGGAATTGCAAAGGAAAAGGGAAGGAAAAACCCTTTTTAAAGATAGGGAGGAGGGGAAAAGAGAGGAAAAGAGGGAGAGAGAGAGGAGGGGGGAGAGAGAGGGGAGGGGGGAGAGGGGGAACTGGGAAAACTTTTTTAAATGTACATGGGCCCAAAGGGGCCCACAAAAAAACAATTTAGGGGGGGGAAAAAAAAAAAAAAAAAAAAAAATTCCCTCAAAAAATTTTTTATTTTTTCCATACGTACCCCAAAAATTTTTGTCATAAAATTTTGCATCAAAAAAAAAAATCATCCCCACTCATTCATTTCCCTTTTGCCCTTGTGACAGGTGGAAAAAACATGAAAAAAAAACAGCAAGGACTGCCTTTGTTTTTTACAAAACAATTGAATTGTGTGATAAAAAAACAATTTTTTTAGCGGGAACCTTTCAATTTAAAAATTTAAGCTTGTTTTTTAAAAAAATTTATTTCCATTGTTGAACCCAAAATTATTTGCAATGTTCACGTTGAAGATAATTTTTCCCAATTCTTACTATTTCAAAAGGATTACCTATTGTTATCGTAAATAAGCTTTAAAATTTAATAAAATAAGCAGCCCGCATGTCCGGGAATAAGTTAAGATATTACATTGATTATTTTAAAAAATTGTTAATGTTTTCCCGCTGCGCCTTTTATTTCAAATTTTTTATCCCTGTCTTTAAATTAGGGGCAATAAAAAAAAAAAGAGAAAATGGTTGGTGGGGGGGGAAGAGGAAAAAAAGTATTTTGATGGTAAAATAACCACCGCTATAAGTTTCTCCCATGCTTTCTTTTTAAAAACAAAAAAAACAACAACAACAAAAAACAACAAAAAAAAAACCCAACAAAAAAAAAAAACCCAAAACAGAACAAAAAAAAAATGGGGGAAAACCAAAAAGAATTTTAAAAATAACCCCCATTTTTTTTCAGCCCCCTCAGTCTAGGACGGGGGAAAAGTGCTTTTTAAAAGGCAAAATTTTTTAAACTGAATCTTGCTTCCTGGGCGAAATCTTTTGGGGGCATTGCTTCTTCGCATAGAAAAAAAAGATTTACTTTAAATCCCTCCCAAAAAAAAAAAAACATGTTTTTTTTTAGCAAAAAAGAACCCCACCAAGGGGTAGTTGAAAAAATTTTAAAGAATAAAACTTTACTCGGATCGGGCAAAACATGGGACAAAAAAAAATTCCCAAAGGGGTGTTAATCTTCCTTTGGTTTTACAAAAAGGAACTTTTTGGGTCTTGCAAGCTGGGGATGTATCTGGGACAAATTGTTTTTTAAAAAGGGTTTTTTTGGAAAATTTAATTGGCTTGTGAAAAAGGAAAATTTTTAAAACCCAATATACATCAATGCTACTAATATAAAATTCTTTTTTCCAAAATACATTTTTAAAGGGACGGGAAAAGGGGTATCTATATTTTAAACTAAAAAACCACTTTCCCCTTTCCCTAAATAAAAAAACTTTTTAAGTCTTTGTTTAAAAAATTTCTGCAAAAAAATTTTTCCCAAACTTCCCCCAACCCCCTGTTTGTAACCATACAATTTTAAAAAACCCCACACTCGAAAATTAAAATCTTTATGTTTTTTAACCCCGGCATCTTTTTGCATTTTTACCCAACTTTTAAAATTGCTTTTTTCTAGGGCTTGACGAAGGTAATCTGTGGTGGGTCCATTGAAGATTTTAAACGTATTTTTAAAAAGAAATTTTAACACATAAAAATTAAAACATTAAGAGGATATTTCCAATTTCCCCCTTTAAAACCATTTTGTTAGGGTTTTGAAGGGAAAACCCCCAAAAAAACCCGGTTTACTTTCCCATTAAAATTAAATTTTTTTCAAAACCCAACCCCAAAAGGGGACTTAATCCCCAAACTTCTGAAAAATTTAAGAAATTTTTAAAAACCCTGTTTTTTTTTTTACCCAAAAAAATTTTAAAGTTTTTATTTGGGGGGTTATTTTCCTTGTTTTTCAAAAAGGCCTTTATCAAAAAACCCTAAAGCTTTTTTCCCTTTCAAAAATTTGATTTTAAATCCCAAAACTTTGTTACTAAGCTTTTTTAAAAAAATTGTTTCCCAAATAAAAATTATTTTTTCATACTTCTGGGTCTATCTTTTCAAAAAAAACCATTCTTCATCCCTGCCAGAAATCCCCCCTTTTTCTAAAAACCAAAAATTTTAGTTTTATCTTTTTTTTATTTTTATTTTCATTTTTGAACAACATCCCCATAACAACATTAAAGGGTTTTTAAAAGCCCCCAACAGGAGTAGATGTTAACAAGAAAAAAGTCTCTCCCAAAAAAAAGATGAAAATTCCATAATACCGGGTATCTGCTAAATGCCATTTTTTACCTTTAAACAGACATTTCATTTCCCAATGGTTAAAAAAAACATTTGAAAAAAGGTTGGCCCTAAAAGACACTCCGGGCGCCCCCCCTACGGGCATTCAAAAAGCTCTGTATATTAAAAAGTTCGATCAAACCCAATGTTACAAAAGGGCCCTTTTATCCCATTCCCTTTAGAGAACAAAAAGAATCTTCCCTTTTTGATACCCGGGTTTTTTCTAAATTACACTGAATAATTTATTTTGTCTTTACAGAATAAAAATGCTTTTTTAAAATCAAAAAAAAGCAACATACAATTTCTTACCTTTTGGGGGAAAAAGCTTTTTGGGCCAACAGATTTATAAAAAAAAAAATTGTGGTCAATATTTTAGGTAATTGTTTAGGGAAATTTCCTGCTTGATTCTCGGGATTTAAGCTTTTTTTTCTTCCACCCAAAAGAGTAAAAGTCGTTTATTTAATAGGGTTACTTTAACTTTTGAGATTGTATTTAAATGAGAGAAACCTCTATAGTTGCTAAAAACATTGGGTCCCCTTTTTTTAAATTTGGGGTGGACGATCCCTTTTTCCCCTTTCCCTTTGGGGAATATATCCCTTTTGGGTTTAAAACACTTTTTTAAAAACAATTTATGCAAAAAAAGGGTTTTTAGTCTTATGTTTCCCTGTTTTGAGCATTTCTGCAAGCCCCATCCATTCCCATGCTTTCCCACATTTAAAATTATTTACTGCTTTTGCTACTTCCCTTCTATAGTTTTTTCAGCATTCAGGCATGTTGGCCCTTCCTCCGAAAGATCAATCCCCCCATTTTTTCCTTGGGGGGTTTTTTCCTCATTGTAAATCATTTGTATCTTTTAGGAAAATAAAATTTTGAAATGATAAAAATTCATTCAGCGATATTTTTGTTTTTTTTATTTTCCCCCTTTTCCCCCAAACCCCAAATTTCAGTTAGTGTTTCCCAAAAAAGGGTTTACTGAATCTTTAATTTTTGGGCAGCAAGCATTTAAATTTTTTTTTTTAAAAATTTTTTTTTTTTTCGTCTTCAGAAAGGCCCCCTTGTATTCTTTTCTTGCATTTACGTATTAAATTCTATTTTCCCCTCCAATCTGTATTTCCCTGAAACCCCTCAAAGTTGTCTCCCTTTTTTTTTTTTTTGGCTTGTTGGCATTCATTGTAAACCCTTTTCCCCTATGTTTTTGTGCATTAGGATAAACTTTTCTTCCCTTTACAACCGTTTAGCTGCAAATAAAAACCCCTTTTACAAACATTTCCAGTATTGTTTTACACGTCTTCTAAAATTTAGCAGCAATAAATTTTAATTTGGGGTTTTGCTCATTAAAAATTATCTACGAAAAACCTGCCCTTTTCCCTTTACCCCAAATATATTTTTTTTAAATATAAAATTTTTCCCCTTTTTTTATTTTGATTGAATTCAGTGCTGAATTTTTAAAGAAGACCATTTTCAATACAACTGGTAGATGATCAGATTCAAAATAAAATTTTCCCACTTTAAAGGAAAATCCCCCACGGGGGGGAATCATATACAAACCGTTGGGGCATGACAAAATGGGTCCCCCAGTACTGAAATCCCTTTGTTACATATGTAGGTGTTTTGCCCATAAAAATTTCCAATTCACAAAAACCCATTTAAAAAAACCCAAGATAAAAAGAGTTACATTTTTCCAAAAATTGATTCCAACATTTATTGTTTACATCATGTGTTTTTCTTTTTTGGGGGGGGGACTGTCATCTATTTCTTTTCATTTGGATCATTATTTAAGTTAAAACGCTTTTTTTTGGTTTCCAGTTTTTTGCATTAAGTTTCCCCAAACATAATAACACATAAAAAATCATTAATTCTACAACTTAAAAAGCGTAGCCTAATTTTTTCCAAAAACCCTTTCCTTTTTTCCCATTTTTTTTCCCCAAAAAAGTGGAGTCATGTGGTGGTATGTAGGTACAACCCAAAAATAAAACCCATATATTTCTAAAAAGTTGTTTTTATCTTTTACTCAATTATCATATTATCTCTTTCGAAATCAACCTTATTTTAAAAAAATGTGAAAAATCCCTTTCCTTTATAAAATAAAAGGGACCCCCCCTGAATATTTTTCCCCTGATAAGAAAATTTTCTTTGCAACAGAGCTGAAAATAACAAAAATCATTTAAAGAGATTGGACTAAAAATTTTGGGGTGCCAACAAAGTTTCATTTTTAAAAAATTTAAAAACCCTGTGATTTTATGTATTTTAAAAAACTCGCAATTTCTTCTTGGGAAAGGGCAATCCATTCCTTTAAAAGTTGGGAAAATTTGGGACCCCCGGCCTTTGGGGACACTGTTTCCCAGGCATTATTTACAGAAGGGGTCTTACTCATCTTACATCTTTTTATCTTTTTTTTCCCCCTTTTATTTTACTGCTATTTCAAGGGCCCCGGGCCCGGGTTTCCTATTGTGGGGTAAAAACCCCGTTCAGTGCGGGGTTTCCCTTTTTCGTCCCTTTTCTGGCTCCCTGTTTCCGCTCGTTTGACTGCACACGATTTTAAAGCTGCCCAAAAGGGCTGCTCTGATTTGCACCCCTTAGCCCTGGCAGTCTTTCTCTTTTCGGCTCTGTTTGGGGGCCCCCCCTGGATTGCCTGTTTCCCCAAAGGGTTTTTACCGTCCCAAAGTGGACGTATCCCCAAACCCCGTGGGGGGACTGACGCATTTTTGGGGGGTTTTTCCAATTCGCCTTTTTGGGTTTTGTTTGAATCTGTGGCACCTGTGGCCTGTGGATGTGAGTTTACCCCTGGCTGTTGCACAGCGGTTTTCCCCTGTTTCCTTGGTCCCTCCAGGGGGCCCCCTCCTTTCCCCCTGGGTTTTGCTCTTTGTCGCCCTTTTTATAACCCTTCTGTTTAGGTTTTTTGTCCCCCCTTCTCTGCCCTGTCCCTTCCTTTGTTAAACACTCTGCTGTTGTACCTTTGGTTACTTGTGCCTCCTGTTTTCTTCCGTGCCCTTTTTGACGAGCAAGTTCCCCATTTTTTCAGGAGTTTTTATTGCCCTTTTTCTCTTGCACTAAATCATTGTATCTACACCCTGTAGGTCCCAACATCAATTTTTAGGACAGGGGTTTGTGCCCAAAGTCTTTTCCCCTTGTCGTACAGTCACTTTTGGTCTTTTTCCTTTTTTCCCCTTTTTGACCCTTTCAGTTTTGTGTGTTGTCATCTCTACTCTGTTTCCCTGTGTGTTTTGCTTCCCTGGGCCCCTTTTTTGGTTTTTTTATGTGCCCCCGGTGTTCTGCCGTCTTTCCACAAGCGGTGTGTCCTGGCCCTCGGATCCTCTGTCAGAGTTTGCCTCTGGTGGGGGCAGTTCAGTGGGAACCTGGCTGTAGGAGATGTCCGGGTTAAAAACGGGTTTCTGGCAGGGATAACCTTGCCTTTCCTGTGCAGAGCTTAATGCTCCTTTTTGGGGTGGATATTCGTGTGTGCGTTTTGCTTGTGCCCCTTTCTTTTTTCTGTCAGTGTGTTCTTTCCCCGTCATGAGGTCCTTTTGGCACATCATCAGCCCATACTTCTCTCATAAAACAGTCTTTCCCTTTGGGTTTTCTGTGAGGGGAAGAAGGTTTGGGGCCCTTCGGTATCCTCTGGTGTCCCCGTTGAGTGAGGCGGGTTTTTGTTTTTTGTACCTCTCCCCTTAAGCTCCCCTCGTCCACTTCGGGCCCCGCCCCTGTTTGGCCTGTTTTGGCCCCTGATGATCCCCTGACGATCCATGCGACCTGCGGGGCGACCCCCTGACAAAACCCCGCCGATGATTTTTCCGGGACGACCCCCATGGGGGTTTCCCGTGACGACCCCGGGGGTTTTGGCCCGCCGTCGATCCCCCTGGGGCCCCGCAGACGTTTCCCCCCCTGGGGCCCCCGCTGCGCCCCCCTTTGGTGGTCCACCCCCTTTCGATCCCCCTGGTGGCCCCGCTGACAAGTGGGGGCCCATTCTTTTCCCTGGGGAAACATGGCTTGGCCCCGTGGCTCTGCTGCTGTTAGTGATGGTTGTGGGTTTGCCTTTTCCCTGGTCCCTTCTCCCTGACGTGGAGTCCCCCCCCCGTTAAAAAATAGGCCACTTTGCCCGGGGGTCTTAGGGGAAATTCATTTTCCTCTCTGACGGGTGGTGGGGCCCCCCCCCCCCAAAAAAGGTCCTCTGTTGTTTTTTTCTTCGCAGAGCCTCGCGTATTCTTGGTCCCTGAGGTTTTGCTGTTTTTATTCCCCCCCGGGCAGAATTAAAACCGTAGTGGGCCCGGGGGCATATCGCCCGGGTTTGTCGGCTCCCTATTCTGTAAGCACTTCAATGTCTGCCCTCTGCCAGACATCATGGGGAAAAAAGAATAAAAATTCAAGTTTGTCCACATCACTTTTTTCGTTGGATTTCCTGACCCCGTGCATTTTCTTAAAAATCCCGAAAAACTTCAAATTGTTCTTTTTGGTTTCGATTTCATTGGTTTCCCAGCTTCTCTTCCCCCCGGGTCATTCTCTTCCCATCAACTCTTTTTCCCTCTCGGGGTCTGTGATACCTCAGTATTTCTGTCAACACTCACTTTCAGTTTGCTTATTTTGGTTCGAAAAAGACGTCGGAAATGTATATCTTGCTCTTAAAATTTTTCTTAAGAAAATCGAAATTTAATTTGAAGAGGGTTGGGGAAGGGGAAAAACAGTTCATCGGGGGTTTGAGAAAATTTCCCCAAAGTCGGACAGGGAAAAAGGGAAAGACATTTTTTCCCTTCGGGCCCCCGGGGTTATTTAAAATATCACTACTGATAACGAAAAACGGGGCCCAAAAAAAAAAAAAAGCCAGTCTTCGCGACCCCCCGAAGAAATGTAAACTTTTAAACTTTGGGTTTAAACCCGGGGCTTGACAGCCAAACCATTTAAACCCATGATGATAAAAATGGCTACTTATTTTTTTTGTTAGCAAATAGTTTGCTTTTTTTTAAAAAATTTATTGGAAAACTACAAAATTTTTAGTTTTAAAATTTGTAATCTGTGCCTTTTAAAGGGGGAAAAAACGCTAAATTTTTTGGTCGCACAAGCACAAAAATTACGAGTGGTTTAATTGAATACGGGATTTGGGTTTTTATGTCCGAATGAAAAAGCCGTTTCAAAATTTTTAACATTAATTTTTTGATAAATTTAATTTTTGGTTTTTAAATTCAATCCCCCCTTGGGGAAAAGGTTTTTTGGCCCCCTTCTGCATTTTTAAGGAAATACCATTGTTTTCCACACAGAGGGGGAAAAAAAATTTTTTTTTTCCTTTTTTCAAATTAACCCCCCGGGACAAGGGGAAAAAAAAGGGGAAAGGGGGGGTAGTGTAAATAATAAAGGGGGAAGGGGGGGAGGGGGGGAAAAAAAAATTTTTCCTTTTTTTCCTTCGGAGTTTTCCATTTTTCCCGGGAAGGGAGATGAGAGGGAGAGAGGGGAGAGAGGGGGAAAGAAGGGGGAAGGAGGGGGGGGAGGGGGGGGGAGAAAAGTGGGGGTTTTAAAACCCCGGGGAAAAACCCAGGGAGGGGAGGGGAGGGGAGAGAGGAGGGAGGGTTTGAGGAGGGTAGAGGAGGGGGAGGGGGTGGGAGGTGGAGGGGAGAGGGGGAGGGAAGAGAGAGGAGGGGGAAATTTGGAGGGGGGAAGGCAAAGGGAGGGAGAGGAAAAGGAGAGGGGGGATGAGGGGGGGAGAGAGAGAACGAGAGAGAGGGGGAAAATGGGGAGAGAGAGAAATGACAATGACAAAAAAAATTTTGACAACAAAATTCTTTTTTTCGCGAAAATAAATAAGCCCCCTTTTGTGTTTTTTTACACCCGGGCCCCCCGCCCTTAGGTGTTTATTTTAATTATTTTAAATTTAAAACCAAATAAACCCAAATACCAGTACCTCACACAGTAAAGGAGAAAGAAAAAAATTTTTCCACACCAAAAAACCAAAAAAATAAACCGAGAGAGGGAGAGAGGGGGGGGGAGGGGGAAGGGGGAGGGGGGAGAGAGGGGGAAAAGGGGGAGATGGGGGAGGGGGGAGGGGGAGGGAGGGAAAAGGAGAGGGGAGAGGGAAAAAAAAAGGGCAAAAAACAAATAATAAAAGAAAGTCTTTGTTGTCGGTTGTTGTCTGTCTGTTGTCTGTTTTGTCTGTCTGTCTGTCTGTCTGTCTCTCTCTCTTTTCTCTTCTCTCCCTCTTTTCTCTCTTTTCTTTTCTCTCTCTGATTGTTTTAATTTAGTTTTTGAAATGTATTTTTTTTGAAGGACTTCCGTGCGTTCAAATAGCTTTTCCCCGGACTATGTATTTTTTTTTTATTTCTTTATTTATGTATTTATTTATTAACCATTTTTAAAAAGTACGACAAAATTTTTTTTGCATGAAATTCGGGTTGTCCCCCGGGGGGGGAAAAGGCACGTCGCCAAAAGAGCAGCGCCCCCGGGATTACTTTTTTTTTTTTTTTCCCTTCTGAACTGTATTTGTTTCCCTATCAGAGGTTTTTTTTAAAAAATTTTTGGGGGGCAACTCTCTTGCCGGGGGGGGTTTTTTTTTTTTTTTTAAAAGGGGGCCCCCCCCTTTTGGGGCCCCCCTTTAAGGCTAATTTAAGGGGAAAATTTTTTAAAAGGGGGAAAACCCCCCCAAAAGGGGCCCCCCCGGGGGGGGGGGCCCCGGGCCGGGTTGGGAAAATTTCCCCTTTTTGGCCCCCAAAATTTTCCCCTTTTTTTAAAACCCCCAAACCCCCCCGGAATAATTTGAAAAAAAGAAAAAAAAAAAGGGAAAATTTTAAAAAAAAAGGGGGGCCCGGGGCCCCAAAAAAAAATTTTTGGGGGGGGGGGTTTTTTTCCCCCTTTTTTTTGGAAAATAAAGGGGCCCCCCCAAAACCCCCCCAAAAAAACCCCCCCCAAAAAAAAATTTTTCCCCCCAAATTTTTTTGGGGGGGGGGGGTTGGGGGGGAAAAAAAAAATTTTTTTTTCCCCCCCGGGGGGGGGGGAAAAAAAATAAAAAATTTTTTTTTTCCCCCCCCAAAAAAAAATAAATAAAAAAAATTTTTTTTCCCCCCCCCAAAAAAGGGGGGGGGGAAAATTTTTTTTTTTGGGGGGGGGGAGGGGGGGGGGGGGGTTTTTGGGGGGGGGGTTTTTTTGAGAGGGGAAAAAAAAGAAAAAAAAAATTAAAAAAAAAAATATGTTTTTTAAAAAGGAAAAAAGGGAAAAAAAAGAAGATTTTAAAAAAAAAAAAAAGAAGAAAAAAAATTTTTTTTTAAAAAAAAAAGGGGAAAAAGGGGTAGATA
>CM054165.1:42692446-42694946 GCA_028751875.1 Rapana venosa
AGAGTAGACCATTGTGTGGGAATGGATGACAACATTTACAAAAAAATGCATACTCCCGGGAACTGGATGTAAAAAGGCACACGCGTGCTTATCCCATTATCCTCAAAATAAAGGATTAAATAAAACATAGATACAATATGTGTCGGTCTTCTGTCTCGCTTGTTCTGTCTGTCTGTCTGTCTGTTGTCTGTTTTTCTGTTGTCTACCCTCTCCCTTTTTCTCCTCTCTCTCTCTCCCCTCTCTCTCTCCTGTGTCCTCTTGTCTCTCTGCCTAGTCTCCCCTTTTCTCCCCTCTCTTCTCTTCTTCTCTCCTCTTCTCTCTCTCGTATCCCCTCTCTCTCTCTCTGTGTCTTTTCTTGTCTCTCTGTCAAAGCCCTCTTCCTTCTCTCTCTCCCCCACCCCCCTCTTTTCCCCCTCTCTCTCTCTCTCTCTCTCCCCTTTTTTGTGTCTCTTTTGGGTTCTCCCCTGTCTGGGTCTTCTCTCTCTTCTCTTTTCCTCTCCCTCTCTCTCTCTCTCTCTCTCTCTCTCTCCTCTCTCTTTTGGGTGCCTTTTGTTCCTGCCCTATTTCTCTCTCTCTTCTCTCTCCCCTCTTCCTCCCTCTTCTCCCCTCTCCCCTCCCCCTTCCCCTCTTCTCTCCTGTACTCTGTTCTCTTTTTCCCATTCTTTATCTCTTACTCAAATTTTTTCTCAATCTTTCCTCTCTGAGTCTCTCTCGTCTCTCTCTCTTTTCTAAAGCGGGCAAATGATACCACATAATTATTTTTACCCCACACACGCGCGCGCGCGCCACATCCCACACACACCACACACACACACACACACACACAAAAACACACCCCACACATAAAATATAGATAAGAGAACGCCCAGACAGACAGACGACAGAGACAAATAAAATATATATAAATAGATATTTTTATGTTCTCTCTTACATAAAAATATATATATATTATATATACATATATCTATTAAAAAAAAAATAAAAGGGTATCGACCCCAACAGAAACCTGATACATAAAAAGATTATTCGGAGCGAAACGCCTGAAAAATAAAAAAAAGGGGAATGTCCCCAAAAATTGGGAGCAAACTTTAAAAATTGGAGGGACTGAAAATGAGGGGAGCTGTTTACCCCCCTTGGCCTCCAGGGGCCTTTTAAAAACCCTGAGCGGGGTAAACTATTCAAAAGGTGTGTGTGGGTTTTTTGTGTGTGTGTGTGTGTGTGTGGTTTTGTGTGCCCCGGGGCCCTGTGTGTGCGTGTGGAAAGTGTGTGATCTTTTTTTAAACTTTTTCTTTTTTTATCGAGGATGATGGGAAAAAAGACTTATGTTTTTTTAAAAACTAGTCCCCCCCGTGTTTGCGGTTTTTGTTTAATTCTGTCATCCGTTTCCCCAAAACCCGGGACACAAAGCTTAGGATTTAACGTGTGCGCAAGATGTTCTGCGTGCATTCGCACACGGGGCCTCGGTTTATAGTCTCATCCGAAGGACTTTTGGGGAGAGTGGTGGTGTTTTGTGTGTGTGTGTGTGTGTGTGTGTGTGTGGGGTGTGTGTGTGTGTGTGTGTGTGTGTGTGTGTTTGAGTGTGTGTGCGTGCGTGGTGTGTGTTTTTGTGTTTGTGTGTGTATGTGTGTTTGTTTTGTTTGTTTTTGTTTAATGTCCAATTTACTACTTGGTGATAAGGACTCACCCGCATTCAAACCAACATCTCTTTCGCTCTCTTCTCCTCCCTCTTCTCTCCTCTCTCTTCTCTCTCTCTCTCTCTCTCTCTTCTCTCTCTCTCCCTCTCTCTCTCTCTCTCTCTCTCTCTCTCTCTCTCTCTCTCTCTTATGCATGTATTTTTATATTCTTACAACTATCTACAGTAGAGGTCTTACTGGGGAAGAATATAAATTATAACCTCAGCAACTGATGTTATGAACTGCTGAGAGGCATATGAAACTTCTTTAAACAGTGGCATATTTTTTATGAATATCTATTCCTCTCCTTTTAAACAGGTATCTGTGTGTGCATGTGTGTTTGTGTATGTGTGTGTGTGCCTCTGTGTGTGCGTGACTCTGTGTGTGTTCCTGTGAGTGTGACTGTGTGTGCGTTTGTCGGGAGGGGCAGGGGTTGAGTGTGTGTGTGTATGTGTGTGTGTGCGTGACTGTGTGTGTGTTTAAACAAAATAATTTTATCAAGTCAAATTTGCCAGCGAAAGGGAGAAAAAGAGGGGTGGGGGTGGGGGCGGACGGACAGACAGACTGACAGACAGATAGATTGACATGCAGACAGACTTTCAGATAGATTGATTGACATGCAGACAGACATACTGACAGATAGATTGACATGCAGACAGACTTACAGATAGATTGATTGACATGCAGACAGACACACAGACACATAGATTGACATGCAGACAGACAGACACATTGACATGTAGACAGACTTAAAGACAGATAGATTGACATGCTGACAGACATACAGACAGATTTATTGACATGCAGACAGACAGACAGATAGACTG
>CM054165.1:42699946-42709946 GCA_028751875.1 Rapana venosa
TTTTTTGATGAACTAAGAGTTCTTGAAGATCAGTAAATGATTGTGGTATTGATTGAATGATTGATTAGTTGATTGATTTGATTTTTAGCTGAACCGGGAGTATTTGAAGATCAGTAAATCGTTGCTGAGTCGATTGATTCGTTGATTGGTTAGTTGGTTGATTTTATTTTTTTATGAATCAATAGTACTTGCAGATCAGTAAGTCATTGGTTTATCGTTTCATTGATTAATTTATTTCGATTTATTGATTTGGGGGTGGGGAAAGAATTAGCTGAAAATTGCTGTTTGATCGCTCGATGACTGTGTTTGTTAATCCATTTAGTTAGGTGGTATTTGATTGAGTGAGTGAGTGAATGAGTGAGTGAATGAATGAGTGAGTGAGTGAATGAGTGGGTCAGTGAGTGAGTGAGTGAGTAAATGAGTGGGTCAATGAGTGAGTGAGTGAGTGAGAGAGAGTGAGTGAATGAGTGGGTTGGTTGGTCGGTCGTCGGTCGGTCAGACATTCAGTCAGTCAATCAGTTCATTTGTCAGTTAGTCTGTCAGTTAGTTACTTACTTAGTCAGTTGGTTAATTAGTTAGTTAGTTTGTGACTGACTAACTGACTGACTGACTTACTTAGTAAGCTAGCTACTTACGTTCGTATTTGTATGTATGTATGTATGTATGCATGTATGTATGTATGTATTATGTATGTATGTTTGTATGTATGTATGTATGTTTGTATTATATATGTATGTATGTATGTATTGTTTGAATGTTTGTATGTATGTCTGTATGTATGTATGTGTGTATGTATGTATGTGTGTATGTATGTATGTATGTATGTATGCATTGTATATATGTATGGATGGATGGATTTATGTATGTATGTTTGTATGTATGTATGTATGTATGTATGTATGTGTGTATTATGTATGTATGTATGTGTGTAGTGTGTGTTGCATGTATGTAATGTATGTTGTTGTATGTGTGTGTGTATGTATGTATGTATGTATGTATGTATGTATGTATGTATGTATGTGTGTGTATGTATGTATGATGTTGTGTTGTATGTATGTATGTATGTATGTGTGTTGTGTGTATGTATGTATGTATGTATGTGTGGGTAGTATGTATGTATGTATGTATGTGTGTATGTATGCATGTATGTATGTTTGTATGTATGTATGTATGTATGTTGTATGTATGTATGTATTTATGTACGTATGGTGTTGTATGTATGTCTGCTGTGTTGTCTGTCTGTATGTATGTTTGTATGTTTATTATTTTATTTTTTTAATTTATTTTATTCTTTTATATCGAGGATAATGGAATAAGCACTTATGTGCTTTTTTACATCCAGTCCGTGTGTATGCATTGTGAGATTTGTGTATGTATGTGTGTATGTATGTATGTATGTATGTATGTATGTGTGTGTATGTATGTATGTATGTATGAATGTATGTATGTATGTATGTTTATATGTATGTATGTACGTATGCATGCATGTATATATGTATGTATGTATGTATGTATGCATGTTTTTTATTCACGCATTCATCTATATATTTATTTATCTATTTATTAATTAATTAATTCATTCATTCATTTATTTATCTATTCATTTATCTATCTACGTATTTATTTGTCCTGTTTCTTCATTCTTTATACAAACACTTTATTACCTCAAATCTAAGACGTTTGTTTGGGACATAAGCACAGCATTATAACGCTAAGCTAAGATCGATTAATTTTGTTTGTTATAGCGACAGAAAAATATCAGACACTGCATCTTAGAGCTTGCACGTAGCTATATAGCATATCAATATTGAAAATCAACAAATTGTTTGCCACATCGAAAGAAACAAACAGCAAGATTCATTATAATAAAAGATTGTCCTTATTAGTAATATTTGTTGATGTAGATGCTATGAATAATGGATTTGTTTATTCATACACTTAGCTTTATGTTTACTTTCTAACATGATTATGTGTCTTTGTTTCTGCTGTTGCCGTTGTTGTTTCTTTGTTTCTTTGTTTCTTTTTTTCTTCCTTCACACACACACAACACACACACACACACACACACACACCACACACACACACACACACACACACACACACACACACACACACACACTCATACACACACACACACACACAGACATATCTATATTTATGTCTCTATATCTCTATATCTATCTATCTGCATATATATACACATATACATATATCTGTGTGTGTGTGTGTGAAAAAAGGCTTACAACAAAACAAAGCAAACCAAATGGCAGTCAAACATCCAGCCAATAGACCAATCAACGAATCAATCCGTCAACCATACACCCGAATGCCTGTCCATTACACCACCCACCCAATCAACTAGCCAACCAACAAATCAACCAACCATTTACCCAGCCAACCGACGAGCCAGCCACCTACCCACAACCAGTCATCTACCGAACAAACCCACCCACTCAATCATCCACCAAAACACACACACAACCAACCATCTACCCCCCACTCCCCGCCACCAACCACCCACCCCAACCCGACCAACAGCCTACTTAAAAACTACCCAAGCATCTATCCCCCAAAATAACCAATCAATATCTACCACACAATAAAAAGACACCCAACCAACACACACACAAAAACACCCAACCAACCATCTATCCATAAAACCCACCCAAGCAACCATCTATCAAAAAAAAACCCACCCAACCATCCATCTATAAAAAACTACCTCACCATCCATCTATCAAAAAAACAACCCACCCAACCAACCATCTATCAAAAAACAACAACACCCAACCATCCATCTATCAAAAAACCCCACCCAACCAACCATCTATCAAAAAAAACCCCACCCAACCAACCATACACAACAAAACCCCATCTACCTCCAAACATACACACACACACAACCATCTACCCCAAAACACACACACACAACCAACCATCTACCCCAAAACACACACACACAACCAACCATCTACCCCAAAACACACACACACAACCAACCATCTACCCCAAAACACACACACACACACAACCAACCATCTACCCCAAAAACACACACACACACAACCAACCATCTACCTCCACAACACACACACAACCAACCATCTACCTCCACAACACACACACAACCAACCATCTACCTCCACAACACACACACAACCAACCATCTACCTCCACAACACACACACAACCAACCATCTACCTCCAAAACACACACACAACCAACCATCTACCTCACAAACACACACAACCAACTATCTACCTCCACAACACACACACAACCAACCATCTACCTCCACAACACACACACAACCAACTATCTACCTCCACAACACACACACACAACCAACCATCTACCTCCAAACACACACACACAACCAACCATCTACCTTCACAACACACACACAACCAACCATCTACCTTCAAAATACACACACAACCACCTCCAAAACAAGCCCACATCCAACCCACCCACCCAGCTAGCCAACCTCCAAACCAACCTCCCAACCAAACCTCCCAACCAACCACCCAAACCACCCAACCTCCAAACCAACCTAAACCAAACAAAACCAACCCAACAAAACCACGCACACAAACATAACCCAACCCATCCCAACACTTTTTTCTCAAAACCTTTTTCACCCCTTTATTTTTTCGTCACAGAGCTTCGACCCGCGGTACGGCATCACTACAGGGGGCAGAAGTTGGCCCTGTGGTTAGACCAACTATCTACCTCCACAACACACACACAACCAACCATCTACCTCCACAACACACACACATCCAACCATCTACCTCCACAACACACACACAACCAACCATCTACCTCCACAACACACACACAACCAACCCACCCATCCAGCTAGCCAACCTCCCAACCCAACCAACCTCCCAACCCAACCAACCTCCCAACCCAACCAACCTCCTAACCCAACCAACCACCCACCCACTCAGCTAACCAACCTCCCAACCAACCTCCCAACCCAACCAACCACCCAACCCAACCTAACCAAACCAACCCAACAAACCCAACAAACCACGCACATAAACATAAACATAACCCAACCCAACCCAACCCAACACAACCAACCTCCAACCCAAACCACCCAACCACCCAACCAACCAAACCACCCAACCCAACCCAACCACCCAAACCATCCAACCTCCCAACCCACCAACAGCCAACAAACAAACAAACCAAACAAACAAACCACAAACATAACCCCACCCAACCCAACACAACAAAACACTTTTTTCTCAAAACCTTCCCACCCACACCTTTTTTTCTTTTTGTCACACAGAGCTTCGACCCGCGGTACGGCATCACTACAGGGGCCAGCAGTTGGCCCTGTGGCTAGACCAACCATCTACCCAAAACACACACACACAGCCACCTCCAAAACACAACACAACCAACCCACCCACCCAGCTAGCCAACCTCCCAACCAACAAACCAACCTCCCAACTCAGCTAACCAACCTCCCAACCAAACCTCCCAACCAACCAACCTAACAAACTAAACTAACCCAACCAACCCAACCTCCAAAAACCAAACAAAACCGACCCAACAAACCACGCACACAAACATAACCCAACCCAACCAACACTTTTCTCCAATTTTTTTCCCACTTCCTTTTTTTTGTTACACAGAGCTTCGACCCGCGGTACGGCATCACTACAGGGGGCAGCAGTTGGCCCTGTGGTTAGACCAACCATCTACCCCCAAAACACACACACACACACACAATCAACCATCTACCCCAAAACACACACACAACCACCTCCAAAACACACACACACAACCACTTCCAAAACACACACACAACCAACCACTTCCAAAACACACACACACACAACCAACCATCTACCTCCAACACACACACACACACAACCAACCACCTCCAAAACACACACACAACCAACCACCTCCGAAACACACACACAACCAACCATCTACCTCCAACACACACACACACACAACCATCTACCTCCAAAACACACACACAAGCAACCCACCCACCCAGCTAACCAACCTCCCAACCAACCCAACCCAACATAACCAACAAACCAACAACCAACAAACCAAACCAACTCAACCCAACCAACAAACCAAACCAAACCAACCAAACCAAGAAACCACACACATAACCCACCCAACACAACCCAACACAACACAACACACTTTTCTCAAACCTTTTTCTTTTTGTTACACAGAGCTTCGACCCGCGGTGCGGCATCACTACCGGGGCCAGCAGTTGGCCCTGTGGCTAGACCTCATCCCCAAGATCAACGTGGCCGACGGGGGCGACTCCTCCTCCCACCAGCTGACCTCCGCCACCAACCGCACCACCTTCGACGACTACCACCGCCTCATCCCCCCCTTCGACAACGTCTTCCCTTCCCCTCCCCCCATGCCCCCGCTCGCCCCTACCTCCTCCTTCCCCAACGACGAGCCCTCCACCCCGTCCTCTTTCATGCGCAACAACAACAACCACCACAACCACAACAACAACCACAACCACAACCAAGGAGGAATGGACTCCAACATCAACCGTGAATCCCATAACCGAGGACGATTTCGGCAAGTGCACATCGAAAACGGCGTGAATGCTGGAGCCGGAGCTGGAGGTGGTAGGACTCGCACGCGAACGACTCTGGAAGGTGGTGACCAGACCACCCTCGTCCCAGCTCCAGTGGTCAAGAAAGGAGAAGAAGAGGAGGTGGGGGAGGTGGGGGAAGGGGAGGAGGAGAGGAGGAGGAGGAGGGAGAGGGGAGGGGAGGCGGGCACCAGCTCTCTCAGCATCACGGTGGCCGTGGGCAGCACCCTCCTCTTCCTCAACCTCCTCATCTTCGCCGCCGTCTACTACCAGCGCATGAGGATCCGCAAGCTCCGAGAGAGGCCTCAGGGACCTCAAGAACGGCACGGAGACCTGGAGGAGGTCAAGCTGACCCACAAGCTGACCCCAGGCGAGGCGGCCGCTGTGGCCTCTGGCGGGAAAGGATCCGAGAAGGAAGAAGAAGAAGAAGACGAAGGAGAAGATGGAGAAGGAGGAGGAGGAGGAGGAGAAGGAGGTCATGAGACGGATTCGCTCCGATCTTCAGGTGTGGGAGGAGGAAGAGGAGGAGGAGGAAGAGGAGGAGGAGGAGGAGTGGGAGGAGGAGGAGTGGGAGGAGGAGGAGGAAGAGGAGGAGGAGGAGGAGGAGGAAGCCAGGCTAGTACCCTAGAACGAAGCAGTTCTCCACCTAGCAAGAAATCCGCGGGAATAGGAGGAGGAGGAATAGGAGGAGGAGGAGGAATAACAGCCTCTCACCCTCCTCCCCACCCCCACCACTCCCACTCCAACCACCACCACTCCCACCCCCATCACCATAACCTCCACCCTCCCCCAGAACCACCACCACCCCTGCACCACCACAACTACCCCCCTTTCCATTCCTCTTCCACCACCTCCTCCACCACCACCTCTACCACCACCACCTCCTCCCACCCCCACCCCCACCACCCCCACCACCACCCTTACCACCACTACCCTTCCCCTTCCCCTCCCACCGTCACCACGGCTACCCTCACGCCGCCGTTGGCTCGTCCGGAGTACTCGCGCCTCCCGGGTACCGATTACACCCGGGGTACCCACCTCAACACCCGACCCTACCCGGTACCCATGAACACCTTTGGCAGCGGTAGCGGCAGCAGCAGGCGGTGGCCTACCCACGGGTACCCGAGGTGGCAGCGGGATTCGACCCGGGGTGGGTCTTGCTTCTGCGGGTACGGGTGGAAGTGGAGGTACCCGAATCGGACGGAGCGAGGCTGCGGACACTGGGCTGTACAAGGTCATCAATAAAGGGAGGGGGGGAGGGGGAGGGGGAGGAGGGGGTCAGCACCACCCTCATTCTCACCCTCACCCTCACCCGCTCTCCCACCCCCACCACCATCACTCGGGTCAAGTAGGAGGAGGTGGTGGTGGTGGTGGTAGTGGTGGTGGTGGTGGTGGTGGTGGTGCTACGACTGCTACGACGGTTGTTTAGTTTTGTTGTTGTAGTAGTTGTTGTAGGTGTTTGTTAGTGAAAGGGTTTGGAGGAGTGTAGTATATTATGTGTGTGTGGGGTGGGGTGGGGGGGGGGGGATTTTTGGGGTTTTTTTTTGTTTTTTTAAGCGGAGAAGTGAAGATGTTTTATCTGAAGGGAAGAAGAAGTAAGGAGGAGGAGGAGGAGGAGGAAGAAGAAGAAGTGAAGATGTTTTATCTGAAGGGAAGAAGAAGTAAGGAGGAGGAGGAGGAGGAGGAGGAGGAAGAAGAAGAAGAAGAAGAAGAAGAAGAAGAAGAAGAAGAAGAAGAAGAAGAAGAAGAAGAAGAAGAAGAAGAAGAAGAAGAAGAAGAAGAAGAAGAAGAAGAAGAAGAAGAAGAAGAAGAAGAGAGAAGAGAAGAAGAAGAAGAAGAGAGAAGAAAGAAGAAAGAAGGGAAAAAGAAGAAGAGAAGAAGACGAGGAGGAGAAAGAAAAAGAAGAGGAAGAAAGAAGGAGGAGGAAGAAGAGAAGAAGAAGAGAGGAGGAGAGAAGAAGAAGAAGGAGGAGGATGAGGAGGAGAAGAAGAACAAGAAGAAGAAGAAGAAGAAGAAGGGAGAAGGAGAGAATGCAAAGAAGAAGCAAATAATGAAGAAGAATGCAAAGAAGAAGAATGCAAAGAGAAGAATGCACAGAAGAAGAAAGTATGATGAATGATGTGATGGCGACGAACGATAGATGATGATGATAAGGTGTGGATGATGATGATGATGTGATTGTGAGATGATGGTGATGGACGACGACGACAATGATGATGTAAAGGATGACGAGTTGTTGTGGAAAGAATACAGTCATTGTGTGTTGATACTGTGCTGAGGCATTTTGTGGGGTTGGAGGGGGGTGAGGGGTGATATCTTGCAATAACAAGTGTTTTATTTTTATTTATATTGTATTATTTCTCCCCGTAGCGTATTGTTGCATTGAAATAATGATTACAGTACCATGTTTCCGTATTACACACACGCACGCACGCACGCACACACACACACACACACACACACACACACACACACACACACACACACACACACACACACACACACACAACGCACGTACACGGGCACACACACGCACACACATTAGATGGCTTGATGAAAAAAAAAGCAAATGCACTACTTATTCAATGTACCATCTGAAAATAAAAGTTTGACTTTGACTTTCACACACACACACACACACACACACACACACACACACACACACACACACACACACACACACACACACACACACACACACACACACACACACACACACATCACACACACATACTACACACCACACACACACACACACACACACACACCACTACTCCTCCTACTACTCTCTCTCTCTCTCTCTCTCTCTCTCTCTCTCTCTCTCTCTCTTTCTCTCACACGCATTCACACACACATACACACACACACACACACACACACACACATATATATATATATATATATATATATATATATATATATATATATATATATATATATATATATATATATATATAATGTTTTGCTGTACTGCATTATATTGCATTGTGTTATACTGCTCTTTATTTGTATTTCGTTGCCAGTAAGTTATTACAGCGTAGATTACTGTATCGTGTATTTGGGCTCTATCGTGTTCCTACGTTTTATCAATATTAAAGAATTCTATTCTACTATCATTATCCTATCACTTTGCGCTGTTTTGTATTCTTTTGTATTATATCATATCATATCATAGCATTGTTATTTGTTTTGATGTTATTTTTTTCGTTCTTTTGATATTGCATTCACGATTTCATATCAAAGAACGTCAGTTTTAAATCACAAAATGTTCAACGAAGTCGTAGTGCGGCTATCTTAATGGTAGGACGTGGGGAAGGGGAGGCAATGATCCCATACGTTAAAAAACCCCACCTCACCATTTAATAATGATAATAATAATGTATGGAATTTATATAGCGATGAATCTTGTAAAGCAACAAATGAAAGCGCTCAGATTTATTTTTTTTATATCGAGGATAATGGAATAAGCACTCATGTGCTTTTTTTTTCTTCTTCACATCCAGTACCCGTGTGTATGCGGTTTTGTAAATTTTGTCATCTGTTCCGACCGGCACACAATGGCCTACTCTTTCGAAAAGCCGAACAGGATTTAACGTGTGCGCAAGATGTTCTGCATGCGTTTGCACACGGGGCCTCGGTTTATAGTCTCATCCGAAGGACTTTAATAATATGATAATAATAATAATGTATGGAATTTATATAGCGCTGAATCTTGTGAAGTAAACAAATCAAAAGCGTTTAGCGAAACCCTAAAGCTCTAGCAAGGAAAGAAAAGAAAAAACAAAAACCCAGTCACATCGTGTTTCTCCGAAGCCTGAATATGGTTACCTTAATGGTAGGGGATAAAAAAAAAAACCGGTCGCAGTTCATGGACTCACATCAAATAACGTCAGTTTTAAAATCGCATCGCGTTTCCCCGAAATCAGAATGTGGCTACCTTAAATGATGATGAAACTATAACCCGAGGCCCCCGTGTTCGAACGCATGCAGAACATCTTGCGCACACGTTTAAATCCTGTTCCGCTTTTTCGGAAGAGTAGGCCATTGTGTGCCGGTGGGAAACGGATGACAAAATTGACCAAACCGCATACACACGGGGACTGGATGTTATAAAAAAAAGAAAAGCACTTGAGTTGCTTATTCCATGATCCTCGATATAAAGGAATAAATAAATAAATTTTTTTAAAAAACGATCGCATTAGCAAAAAAAATCTCATTCTGTGGTGTATGCGTCTCGAAGCTCTAGACAAAGAACGAAAAATCAACAACATTGCGTTTCTCTGAAGTCGGAATGCGGCTACCTTAATAGTAGAGGATAAAACCGGGTCTCATATGCAAAAATCTCACTGTCAGTCAACCTTGGAGGCTATAGTTGAGGTTGGTGGTATCTCCATAACCTGTAA
>CM054165.1:42717446-42724946 GCA_028751875.1 Rapana venosa
CCGAGGAACGAAAAAATAAAACAACAACAACAACAACAACAACAACAAATGTCTCTCTGATATTCCAACAATCTGACGTTGTTCAAGTTAGATCTTCTTGTCAGAGGTAAGCGAAACTTGTGAAAGCAATACCGATTGCCATTCTGTTATCTGCCGTGCGTCGTTTCGTGTATAATGTCATGTAGGCAGTTTCCAATGAACGTATTATCTGTGTTTGGGTGGGGGTGGGGGCGGTCTTAAGTTTTTCAGAGGTGGATGTTTTCTAAATTATTGTTGAAACGTTCAAGTTTTTTCTTCCTTTGCTCATTCAATGACTGTCACTTTAAAAAAAAAAAGAAATTATAAACTGAGAGGGAAAATGCATTCATTCATTCATTCGTTCGTTCGTTCGTTCGTTCGTTCGTTCATTCGTTCGTTCGTTCGTTTGTTCGTTTGTTCATTCATTCATTCATCCAGCCATTCATTCAGCCATTCATTCATTCATTCATCCATTCATTCATCCATTCATCCATTCATTCATCCATTCATTCATCCGTTCATCCATTTATTCAACCATCCACTTATTTATTCATTCATTCATTCATTCATTCATTCGTTCGTTCGTTCGTTCGTTCGTTTGTTCATTCATTCATTCATTCATTCATTCATTCATTCGTTCGTTCGTTCGTTCGTTCGTTCGTTCATTCATTCATTCATACATTTCTCTATTCATTCATTCATTCATTCATTCATTCGTCCATCCATCCATCCATCCATCCATCTATCCATTCATCATCCATCCATCCATCCATCCATCCATCCATCCATCCATCCATCCATCCATTCATTCGTTCGTTCATTCGTTCGTTTGTTCGTTCGTTCGTTCGTTCGTTCGTTCATCAGTAATTTATTCTTGTATTTGTTCATTCATTCATTGATACATTCATGCATTCATTCACCATCGTAGTTTCCATCCATCCATCCATCCATTTATACATCTATCCTTCCATCTATCCTTCCATCCATCGATCCATCCATCCATCCATCCATCCATTCATCCATCCACCCATCCATCCACCCACCCATCATCTATCCATCCATCCACCCACCCATCCATCTATCCATCCATCCATCCACCCATCCATCCATCCATCATCCATCCATCCATCCATCATCCATCCATCCATCCATCCATCACCCATCCACCCATCCATCCATTCATCCATCCATCCATCCATCCATCCATCCATCCATCCATCCATTTTTTTTCGTTCCTAGACATTTCGTATTTTGTTTCTATCTTCTTCTCTTTTTTTTATATCATAGTTAGACACACAGGGGACGGGATAGCTCAGTGGTCGGAGCACTCGCTTTTCCCCAGCCAAGTTAAGCAGCGTCGAGCGTGGTTACCAGTTGGATGGGTGACCGTTTGCGCGCCTTGGCTTCAGTACAGTTCCCACAATTCACCCAGCTGTAAAAATGGCTACCTGCCCTCTTTAGGGTCAGGGAAGGTAAAGCAGCGAGGGAGAGGAGATGGGCGCCGTCCTCAATAATGCTGGCCCTAGAGAAGTGAGGTCTCTGACGCCTCGCTCCCCTACGACCTTATAGGTTATGGGACTCCTTTACCTTTTTTAGACACAAAACAAATCCCTTGAACTCAAAGTACGACTGCCTATACTTATCATCATGGCGAAATACTCGAAAACAATCCAACACGCAAACTTCCTATCCAGTGTGTGAAACTTAACAATCTCTCTCCTAGTGATTCCCAGGTGGGATGAGTTTATTTATTTTATTTTATTATTCTTTATTTATTTTATTTTATTTTATCATTTTATATCGAGGATAATGGAATAAGCACTTATGTGCTTTTTTCAAACATCCAGTCCCCGTGTGTATGCAGTTTTGTCAATTTGGGAACCACCGGCACCACGGGAACTGGATGTAAAAAAAAAAGCACGTAAGTGCTTATTCCATTATCCTCGATATAAAAGAATAAAATGAAAAAGATAAGTATTGATTGTTTTATATTATCCGTCTTCATTTCGGTGAAATCGGTAGTCTAGAAGTAACGCGCCTATCTAGAAAGCGAAAAGTCCGGGTCGGAAGTGTGCGGTGGTTCGAATCCCGTTTGAACCCGAAACTTTCCCCCCATCCATTAGACCATGAGTGTGGTATGGGCGCAAGTCTTTCGGGTGAGACGATAAACCGAGGTCCCGTGTGTTACACACAATTATTTAGCGCACGTAAAAGAACCCACGGCAACAAGAGAGTTGTCCCTGGCAAAATTCTGTAGAAAAAAATCCCACCCTGATAGGGAAACAAATGCAGTTGCAGACAGGAAAATAAAAGGTGGCGCTGCTCTTGTTGTGGCGACGCGCTCTCCCCGGGGAGAGCAGCCCGAATTTCACGCAGAGAAATCTGACGTGACTTAAAGTGATAAATAAAATAAATAAATTCTTAGTCCTGAATACGATAAACATCAGTTGAATAAAAAATAAAGCCAATAAAAAGTTTTGGATCGAAAAACAATGTTGTTTTATTTAATGTGTGGAAGGACATAGCCAAATCACTTATAGCTAGGAGATGGAGAGAAAATACTGTGCCTTGTCTCACTAATAATAATTATTGTATTGTATCATACATGTTTTCACAATGTAGCGGTGATGAATAATTATGTAGTTTGGTGCGTTTATGTCTAAAAAATGTTCTTCCTGTTGTTTCGTGACTTGGAAAAGTTGTGATAGGTAATTTTGGCACTTTTATGGCTTAGAATTCTTCCTTTAATTTTCATGTCTTGCAGAAGAATGTGACAAGGAGTAATAGAGAATTCTTCCTTTTTTTAAAGTGTGTTTGTGATTTGATAATTTTGTGTTTTGATGATTTAGTGTGTTTGTGATTTGATGATATAGTGTGTTTGTGTTTTAATGATTTAGTGTGTTTGTGTTTTAATGATTTAGTGTATGATTTGGTGATTTAGTGTGTTTTGTGTTTTAATGGTTTAGTGTGTTTGTGTTTTGATGATTTAGTGTGTTTGTGATTTGGTGATTTAGTGTGTGATTTGGTGATTTGGTGTGTTTGTGTTTTAATGGTTTAGTGTGTTTGTGATTTGGTGATTTAGTGTGTTTGTGTTTTAATGGTTTAGTGTGTTTGTGATTTGGTGATTTAGTGTGTTTGTGTTTTAATGATTTAGTGTGTTTGTGATTTGGTGATTTAGTGTGTGTTTTAATGATTTAGTGAGTTTGTGTTTTAATGGTTTAGTGTGTTTGTGTTTTAATGGTTTAGTGTGTTTGTGATTTGGTGATTTAGTGTGTTTGTGTTTTAATGATTTAGTGTGTTTGTGTTTTAATGATTTAGTGTGTTTGTGATTTGGTGATTTAGTGTGTTTGTTTTGATGATTTAGTGAGTTTGTGTTTTAATGGTTTAGTGTGTTTGTGTTTTAATGATTTAGTGTGTGATTTGGTTATTTAGTGTGTTTGTGTTTTAATAGTTAAGTGTTTCTGCGTTTCAGTAATTAAGTGTCTTTGTGTCTTAAGATTTTGATTATTTAGTGTTTCATGTTTAATGATTTAGTGTGATTATTTTAAAATAATTTAATGTTTTTATGTTTAAACACTTTAGTCTGTTTATGTTTGATGATTTAATGTGTTTGAATTTGTTTTTAGTTTGTGGTTTTGTGTTTCAGAAATTCAGTGTTTTTGTGTTTTAAGATTTTGGTTATTTCGTGTGTTTATGTATAAATAATTTAATGTCTTTCTGTTTGAATATTTTAGTCTGTTTGTGTTTTAAGAATTTAGTGTGTATGTTTTAATAACTCAGTGTGTTTGCGTTTTAATAACTTGATGTTTATTTATATTTTGAACGCTTTTTCTTTCGTTTCATGGTTTAGAAATATACATAAAGAATAATGAATGAAAAATTTTACTAGGTTTATTATCGTTCGAATTATTATTTGTTGTATAGCTTGAAACAGGGTAGTAATTAGATATTGGTATATTAGGGGTGGTAATATATATATATATTTTTTTTTTTTTTGCTTCACGACGATGTTGTAACGAGTACAAGATAACGTAGTCTGTTTATATTGTAACAGGCTTTTTTTTCTCTCGTGGCTTAGAAGATCTGGCAACAAGTAACACATTATTTCAGTGTGTTGACATTTATTCATTTTGGTGGGTTTTTAAAAAAAAAATTGTCCATCAAGTCATGACTTGAAACAAAGCGTTAATACATCATGAGTAAGTCAGTGTAGTTACATGTTTTATTTTTTAAAATCCATCCTTTGTTTCTTGACCTAGAAAAGAATCTGGTAATGGGTAATACGTAATAAATGTCTTGTTTTGTTTGTTTTTGTTTAATATCCATTCACTATTTGGTGATAAGGACACAACCGCATTCAAACCAACATCTCTCTCTCTCTCTCGCTCTCTCTCTCTCTCTCTCTCTCTCTCTCTCTCTCTCTTTCTCTCTCTCTCTCCTCTCTCTCTCTCTCTCTCTCTCTCTCTCTCTCTCTCTCTCTCTCTCTCTCTCTCTCTCCTTATGCATGTATATTTATATTCTCATAACTATCTACAGTAGAGGTCTTACTGGGGAAGAATATAAGTATAACCTCAGTCCAACTGATGTTATGAACTGCTGAGAGTGATATAAAACTTCTTGAACAGTGGCATATTTTTTAATGAATATCTATTAATTAATCAATTAATTAATTAATTAATTAATTATTAATCTAATAAATGTCTTCTTCTTCTTCTTCTTCTTCTTCTTCTTCTCTCGTTCGCTTTTTGTTTATTTTTTTTACACCGTCAGATGTGTTTGGGAGAGAAATAATGGCAAGTCCTTTCCAGCTCCTCTCGTGGGCCGTACAGATTGGTTTGCAGGGTTATCTCTCCTGTTTTAAAACCTGTTCTTTCCTTTCAATCTATGACCGAAAGACGATATGGTAATGAGTAGTAGGAAAATTCAGCGCATTCATGCTTCGTGTTTATATTGTAACAGGCTTTCTTTGTTTCACGACTTAGGCCCCGTGTGCGAGCACACGCAGAACATCTTGCGCACACGTTAAATCCTGTTCCGCTTTTCGTAAGAGTAGGCCATTGTGTGCCGGTGGGAACAGATGACAGACTTGACAAAACTGCATACACACGGGGACTAGATGTAAAAAAAAAAAGCGCATTAGTGCTTAGTCCATTATACTCGATATAAAAGAATAAAAAAAATTTTTAATGAAAAAATTAAATTTCTTCCTTTGTTGAATGACGACGTAAAGCAGAATCTGAACAAGCTAAAAATTGTAGGAAATGTAGAGTGTTTGTGATGTAATACTGTCCCCTTGTTGTATATAACTCGGGAGTAATGATAGTGATAATGTGAATGAGCGATAAGGAGGTATTTAGTATGGACATGTTTTAAGATATTTTTTTTTTAACTCTGTTTTAGTATTGGGAGAATACGCTGAGGAATATTATGTGTTTTAATGTATTTTCAATTTGTTTGTTTGTATTTTCTGGCCTACATATGTGCCAAGTTGTATGACATTAGTTTAGTGTGTTTATGTTTGGAAATGTTTCCTTTTTTTGGTTGATAACTTGAAGCAATGTACTAACGGTTATAGATATTTTACTTATTTTATATTTTATTAACTTTTATATCGAGGTTAATGGAATAAGCACTTATGTGCTTTTTGACATCCAGTTCCCGTGTGTATGCGGTTTTGTAAATTCTGTCATCTGTTCACAATGGCCTACTCTTTCGAAAAGCGGAACAGGATTTAACGTGTGTGAAAGATGTTCTGCGTGCGTTCGCACACGGGGCCTCGGTTTAGAGTCTCCTCCGAAGGACTTTTGGGGAGAGTGGCGTCTGCACTGATGTTAACTCCAGGGGAAAATATCCCCCTTGAACGGGAATCGAACCCGGGTCGTCAGATTGCCAGCGCAATGTTCTAACCACTAGGCTATCCCGTCCCCGTAGAAAAAGTTTATTTGTGCTTATGTTTTAACATTTTCCTCCCGTGGTTTGTGACTTAAAAGAGTTGCGGTAAGAGATAGATAGTGTAGTATGTTGGTGCTTTTAATTTTTTTCTTTTAACGTTGATGTGTAATTTGAAAGTGTCAGTATTTATTTATATATTTATTTAGTTGTTTGTTCGTTTGTATATTTTGAGCATAATGGCGTAAGCTTTCATGTGTTTTCATTTTTTCTTTTACTTTTTCTTTGACATCCAGACCTTGCGTGTGTCTTCAATTTTACGTCTGTTCACTTAAAGTGATATTAGACCTTGTGTGTATGCAGTTTTGTAAATGTTGTCATAGTATTGCGGTCACGAGTGATGAATAGATTTAAGTGTATTGACGCTTTTTGAAATTCTTCCTTTGGTTTTTCTGACTTGAACATGTAGTCATGAGTAATAGGGCATTAAGTCTGTTTATGTCTTCAATGAATGTTTGTTCCCTGGGCTTTTTGATTGTTAAACTATGGCGGTTAATGATAGCCGGTTTAGTCTGGTAGCTTTTTTGTTGTTGTTGTTGGAAAGAATTCTTTTTGATGATTTGGAACAATGTAGTAATATGTCGTATTGTAATTCAGTGCTTTTGTGCTTTGATATTTGTTGTTGTTGTTGTTTTGTTTTTTTACTTGAGTAATTTAACGTATTTATGAATTAAATTTTTTTGGTTTTGATTTATGATTTTAAAAAACTGGTATTAGCAAACAAGGAAATTTAGTATGGTTATGTAGTAATTTTTTCCTCCTTTAGTTCTATAATTTAAAAAATGTGGTTTTAGTAGTAGATACATTTAGCGTGAATTTCTTCTTTTAAAAAAAATATTTTTTTGTGTTTTACAACTTGAAATATGGTAATAACTTGTAGATAAATTACTGCGTTTATGCTGTAAAAAATGTTGTGTTTTCTTCTTTACTTTAAAACAACAACAACAACAACCTGAGGGTAATGAGTACTAGAAAAATTCGATGTATTTACTATGCTGCAGACTTTTTTTCTTCTCTTTTTTGTTCTATGCGTTGAAATGATAGTAGTAATGAATACAAAGAAAGTGTGCATGTTTGTGTGCTTTAAAAGCGTTGCTTTGTGTTAAGGCTTGAAACGCTTAATAGTCAGTTCTCAAACACACATGGCAATACTTCACTCGGTGGAATCTGTATTGGTCTTCTACGCTTAATGAATCGTTAATGTGTGAGTGGCTGACTGATTGACTGACTGACTGACTGACTGGCTGGCTGACTGGCTTACTTACTGAATGGATGACTGACTCGCTGGCTGACTGACTGACTGGCTGAATGACTGACTGACTGACTGCCTGCCTGACTAACTGACTGACTGATTGGCTGGATGACTGACTGACTGGTTGGCTGACTGGCTGACTGACTGAATGAATAACTGACTCGCTGGCTGACTGGCTGGCTGAATGACTTCCAGGCTGATTAACTGGCTGACTGACTGACCGACTAGTTGACTGACAGGTTGATAAACTGGTTGGCTGACTGACTGGTTAACTGACTGAT
>CM054165.1:42734946-42737446 GCA_028751875.1 Rapana venosa
TCTAGTCCCCCGTGTGCGTGCAGCCCCGCAAATCCATGTCATCCGTTCCCACCGGCACACAATGGCCTACTCCTCTGAAAAGTTTTAACGTGTGCGCAAGATGATCTGCGTGCGTTTGCACACGGGACCCTCGGTTTATAGTCTCATCTGAAGGACTTTTAGGGGAGAGTGGAGTCGGCACTGATGTTATTAACTCCAGAGGAAAAAATCTTCTTGAACGAGAATGGAACCCGTGTCAGCAGATCACGAAAACATCACTCTAACCACCAGGCTATCCCGTCCCCAGAGAGAGAGAGAGAGAGAATGCGAGAGAGAGAGAGAGCAGACAGACAGACAGACAGATACACAGCCAGACTAGACAAAGAAAACAAACAACTGATTTCTTTTTTAAAAAGACAGAAAGAAAACAGGACCCTCTCACTAAGTAAGCCCTAAGGCAGGGTTTCGACATTAAGTTTTTTCAATTTTTGTCCCCACCTTCTTCATATTATTTGTTCTGTCAACCCTACTGCCCCTTCACCATTCCCTTATCTCTTTCCTTCCTTCCTTCCTTCCTTTCTTTCGTCCCCTTTCTATTCTTGTCTTCTTCCTACCTTATCCTAGTTTTTCTTTGCTTTGTGTCGGGTTTATTTGCTATGCCACACTCACACACCTCCATTCCCTTTCCAGTTCTTCATTTTCTTTGTTCCTTGGGGATTTGTGTGTGGTGTGTGTGTGGGGAGGGGGTTAGGGAAGGGGGGAGAGGGAGGGGGAGTGGTGTGAGTGGGGAGTTCTGTGTGTGTGTGTGTGTGTTTGTGTATGTGTAGTGGGGGTTATTGTGTGTGTTTATTTTTATTTTTTTAAATTTTGTTTTATTGTGGTGTGGTGTGAGGGGGAGTTCTTGTGTGTGTGTGGGGGGGGGGGGGAGGGGAGTTCTTGTGTGTGTGTGTGTGTGTGTGTGTGTGTGTGTAGTGGGGTTATTTGTGTGTGTGTTTATTTTATTTTTTTAATTTTGTTTTATTGTTTGTTTGTTTTTTTATTAGTTCGAGGATAATGGAATAAGCACTCGTGTGCTGTTTTAAAACCAATTTCCGTGTGTATGCAGTTTTGTAAATTCTGTCATCCATTCCCACCGGCACACAATGGCTTACTCTTCCACAAAGCAGAGCAGGTTTTAACGTGTGTTTTTGTGTGTTTGTGTGTGTGTGTGCATGTGTGTTTGTGTGTATATGTGTGTGTGAGTGTGTGTGCGTATGTTATGTGGGTGTACGCGTGCGTGCGTGTGTGTATGTGTGTATGTGATGCTTGTGTTTGTGCACATACAACACAACACACACCCTCACACACTCACAAACGCACACAATTTCACTCATGTACTCACACTCTCTCACTCATTCACACACACACACACACACACACACGCACGCACGCACATACACACACAGTCATAATTATATGCACACAAGCACACGCATGCACGTATACATTCACACACTCACACACACATGCACGCACACACACACATGCACGCACGCACGCACACACACACACACACATACACTTAACCGTCTGATATAACTTTTTGGTGGAAGAACGTTAAACTGAAGAACTAACTAACACCACAACACCACACACCACACCACACACACACACTCACACACACACACACACCACACCACACACACACACACCACACACACACAACACCACCACCACCACCACCACCACCACACACACACCAACACACACACACACACACACACACACCACACACACACACACCACAACAACCACACACAACCAACACACACCACAAAACACACACCACACCACACACACACACAAACACACACACACACACCACACACACAACCCACACCCACAACAAACACACACACACAACATACACACACACACACAACCCACACACACACACACACACCACACACACACAACACACACACACTACACACACAACACAACACACACACACTCACACACACACACAACACACACACACACACACACACAACACACACCACACACACACTCACCAACAAAACACACACACACACACAACTCACCACACACAACACACACACACACACACACTACACACACACACCACACACACACACACACACACACACCACACCACCACACACCACCACCACCACCCCACAACACACTCCCTGTCGACTTCCCTTAGTATAAAGAAACAATCAGATATTTTATTCTCTCATATCGAGGATAATAGAATAAGCACTTATGTGCCTTTTTACATCCTGTCCCCGGTTTTGTAAATTCTGTCATCTGTTCCCACCGGCACACAATGGCCTACTCTTACGAAAAGCGGAACAGGATTGAACGTGTGCGCAAGATGTTCTGCGTGCGTTCGCACACGGGACCTCGGTTTAGTCTCATCCGAAGGACTTTGGGGGAAGAATGGAGTCTGCACTGATGTTAAACTCCAGGAGAAAATATCCCCCTTGAACGGGAATCGAACCCGGGTTGTCAGATT
>CM054165.1:42742446-42744946 GCA_028751875.1 Rapana venosa
AAGAAAGAAAGAAAGAAAGAAAGAAAGGAAAGAAGAAAAGAAAGAAAGAAAGAAAAGAGGAAAGAAAGAAAGGAGAAAAAGAAAAAGAAAGAAGATAGAAAGAAAAGAAAAGAAAGAAAGAACGAAAAAGAAAAGAGAATAAAGAAAGAAAGAAAGAAAGAAGAAAAAAGAAAAAGAAAAAGAAAGAAAAAAAGAAAAAAGGAAAAAGAAAGAAAGAAAGGAAGAAGAAAAAAAGTAGAAAGAAGAAAAGAAGAGAAGAAAGAAAGAAAAGAAAGAAAGAAGAAGAAGAACAATGAAATGGAAGTTTTAAGACGTAAGAGGAGGAGAAGGAGGAAAGAGAAAGGAAGGAAAGAAAGAAGGAAAGAAAGGGAGGGGGGGAAGAACAAGGGTTGTTATTGCTGGGTTTTGTTTTCAGTTTTAGGTGTGTTTTGGGTTGTGGGAGGGGGGGGGTGGGGGGGGGGGGGGGGGGGGGGGGGGGGGGGGGGGGGGGGGGGGGGGGGGGGTGGGGGGGGGGGGGGGGGGGGTTTTTTTGCTTTATTACTAAGAAATTTATTTGGGGCTGTCAAGTCTGTTTCAGTGCTTTGTTTCAGTTTCTGTTTGGTCTGTTCTGTACGATTCGAGGATAATGGAATGAGCACTCGTTGCTTTTTATTTACATCCAGTCCCCGTGTGTATGCAGTTTGTAAAATTAATGATGTCATCCGTTCCCACCGGCACACAGTAGCCTACTCTTCTGAAAAGCGGAGCAGGTTTTAATGTGCGTGCAGAATGTTCTGCGTGCGTTCGCACACGGGAGCTCGGTTTATAGTCTCATCCGATGGAATATGTTTCTGTTTGTGTCTGTTTGCCTGCCTGCCCTCTCTCTCTCTCTCTCTCTCTCTCTCTCTCTCTCTCTCTCTCTCTCTCTCTCTCTCTCTCTCTCTCTCTCTCTCTCCTGTTCTATTATTTAACTTTTATTTTTGTTCTTTATTTCAGATCCTGCAGAGACAACAAGAGGTTCAGAAACTGGCAGGTAATTTTCCTTTCTTGAGATTGTGTGTGGGGTACGTGCGTGCGTGCGTGCGTGTGTGTGTGTGTATATGTGTGTGCGTGTGTTTGTGTGTTCGTGCGTGCGTGTGTGTGTGTGTTGTGTGTGCGTGCGTGCGTGCGTGCGTGAGAGAGAGAGGTATGAATAAGCACACTTCAGTTCTGAGTTATGACGATTTCTTGTTGATTATTTCATCAGAATTCATTCGTTTCTCACCCCGTATGTCCGTCTGAATATGCGTGCGTGTGTGTGCGTGCGCGTGTGTGTGTGTGTGTGTGTGAGTGTGTGTTTATGTATGTGTGTGTGTGTGTGAAGTCAAGTCAAGTCAAAATGATCTTTACTGAGGGTAAAAGATTAAGTTAACACAACTTTTTTTCATCCTGCCCTCACAACAACAATCAAGAAAATTGACATATAAAAGCTTTCGAAATAGAATGTTGTAATGTTGTGTATGTGTGTGTGTGTGTGGGGGTGTGTGTGTATGTGTGTGTGTGTGTGTTTTGTGTGTGTGTGTGTGTGTATGTGTGTGTGTGTGTATGTGTGTGTTGTGTGTGTGATGTGTGTGTGTGTTAGTGTGTGTGGGGTTGTGTTGTGTGTGTGTGTGTATGTGTGTGTGTGTGTATGTGTGTGTGTGTGTGTGTGTGTATGTTGTTGTGTGTGTGTGTGTGGTGTGTATGTATGTGTGTGTGTGTGGTGTGTGTGTGTGTGTGTATGTGTGTGTGTGTGTTGTATGTTGTGTGTGTGTGTGTGTGTTGTATGTGTTTTGTTGTGTGTGTGTGTGTATGTGTGTGTGTGTGTGTGTATGTGTGTGTTGTGTGTGTGTGTGTGTGTGTGGGGTGTTGTGTGTGTGGTGTGTTGTGTGTTCTATTCGAGATTGGTTTTAGCTGATGACATAAAACCTAGTCTTTCACATGAAACAATAATTATTCCCGTAATTATTAAGCAGCACACAGTTTGCTTGCTGAAAAGAATCATTAAGAATATCTTTTCCTGAAACATAATTTGCAAAGGATTTTTTCTTTCGTTCCTCGGCTAGAGCTCCAATGTTCCATCGTGTTAAGATTCTGTGTATGTGACTGTTTCTACCTAACATTAAGGTAGCCGCATTCCGTTTTCGGGAAAGATGCCTAAACACGAAACCTGTGTACATGACTTAAAAAAAAATCATCCATTCCTACCGGCAGACAATGGCCTACTCCTCCGAAAAGCGGAACGGGTTTTTAACGTGTGCGCAAGGTCTTCTGCGTGCGTTTTCACACGGAGCTTCGGTTTATAGTCTCATCCGAAGGATTTTGGGGGGGAGAGTGGAGTCGGCACTGATGTTAACTCCAGGGGGAAAATATCCTAAAACGGGCATTGCCTCTTTGATGACTTTTTTCCCAGACCCTAAGATCTTGAGCGCAACGCTCTCACCACTTTTGGTGGATCGGTGGTCTAGAGGTAACGCGCCTGTCTAGAATGCGGAAAGTCCGG
>CM054165.1:42772446-42784946 GCA_028751875.1 Rapana venosa
GGGCCCCGTTTTTTTTCAAAAATTTTATACAAAAAACACCCTTTTTTAAAGAGAAAAATGTAAACTAAAAGGAAAAAAAAGTTCAAAATTTTGTAGCTATTTGTTTTTAAGGAAGTAGTTTTAAGCAGAATTAAATTGAAGAACGTTTTTTTACCTCTCCAGTTTTCGTAAACAGTTTTTACTTTGCCAATCCCCGCATGTAGACATAAACAAAAATCAGGGTTTTTATATAACGTAGAAGAATAGTTTTTTGAGAGGGTGATCAAGGAAAAGTTTTATTTGATTAAGTTGGAATAAACTTCTTTGATAAATTTTTTTTAAATACTAAAAAAATGATAGCCCCTGGGCAACACACCTTTTACCCCCCCAAAACACACACTACACACACCCTCACCCCCCAAAACACAACTCACAACCCCACCCCACACCCCGGGGAGAGAGGGGAGAGAGGGAAAAGGGGAAGAGAGAGAGAGAGAGAGAGAGGGGGAGAGAGAAGAGAGAGAGAGAGAGAGGGGAGAGAAAGAGAAAAGAGAGAAGAGGGAAGGGAAAAAAAAGAGAGAGAAAGAAGAGAAAGTGGGGGACAGAAGACCCCCAGGCAGAGGCACAGAGGACCCCCGAAACAGACACAGCCCAAGACCCGACAGACAGAAAAAGGGAAAAAAAGCCAGAAATGAGAGACAGACAGACAGAGACAGAGGCAAGAAGACAAAGAAACAAAAAACGCGAAGACAGGGCAACAGACAGACAAGGGCCCGAAGCCCAAATGAAAAGACAGACAAAAAAGGGACAGAGGCCCCAGAGGCCCCCAAAAGAGACCAAAACAAACGAAAAGACAGAACAGGGGCACAGAGCGCGAAAAGTTCAAAAAGGCCGCAGGAAAACGTTTCCGGTTTTGGCAAACCCGCTGACCTCAAACCCCTTTGTGACGATTTTTTGGGCCTTGGGGGCAAAGGGGGGGGGGGGGGGGGGGGGGGGGGGGGGGGGGGGGGGGGGGGAAGGAGGGGGGGGGAGGAAGGGGGAGGAGGGGAGAGAGAGACAGGAGAGAGAAGAAAAGAGAGAGAGAAGGGAAAAGAGAGAGAGAGAGAGACGTTGGGGTGGTGGTGATGACGGTGATAATTCTGTGCTGAGATGTTCCCCTTTAAAGGGTTACAGAGAAAAAAATTTTTTTCCCTTGTCATCTGGCCCCTTTACACAAAAAAACAGAAACCCCCACACACAGAGACACACACGCACACCGACAACCACACCACACCAGACACCACAAAAAACACACACAAAACACACAGACACCAAAGCACCAGACCACAACATACACACACAGACACACACACACCGAACACACACCACACACACAGACACCACACACACAGACCCCACCACACACACACAACACCACAGATAACGATAACGAAATTTTTTAAAAATTTATTTTCAGAACCGAAATATTAATCTTTTTTCAGACAGACCCACAAAGAAGAGAGAGGGAGAGAGAGGAAAAAGAGAGGAGAGAGAGAGAAGGGGAGGGGAGAAAAGAGAAGAGAGAGAGAGGAGAGAGAGAGAGAGAGAGGGGAGAGAGGGAGGGGAGAAGGGGAAACGAGAACGAAATTTTTAAAAAAATTAATTTTTTTTTCGGACCCGACCGAAAAGAAAAAAGAAGAGGAGGGAGAGAGAGAGAGATAAAAGATAACGATAAACCAATTTTTTAATATTAACTTTTCAGACAGAAAAATTAATTTTTTAACACACAGACCGACAGACAAAGAGAGAAGAGAGAGAGAGAGAGAGGGGAGGAGAGAGAGAGAGAGAGGGGAGAGAGAGAGAAGAGAGAGAGAGCGAGAGAGGGAAGAGAGGGTGGGAGAGAAAAGGATAAAGAAAATTTTAAAAAATTTAAATTTACAGACAGAAAAATTCATTTTTTAACACACAGGGCCGACAGACAAAGAGAGGAGAAGAGAGGGGAGGAGAGAGAGAAGAGAGAGAGAGAGAGATGGGAAAAAGAGAGAGAGAGAGAGAGAGAGAGGAGGGAGGAGAGAGAGGGGGAGAGAGAGAGTTTTGGGGAGAGAGAGAGGGGAAGGGGTAAAGAAATTTTTAAAAGTTTTCTTTACAGCAGAAATATTAATTTTTTTAACCCCACAACCGACAACAAAGAGAGAGAGGGGAGAGAGGGGGAGGGAAAAGGAGAGAGAGAGATAGGGAGAGAGAGAGAGAAGAAAAGAGGGGGGGGAGAGAGAGAGAGAGAGAGAGGGGAGAGGGGAGAGAGAGAGGGGAGAGAAGGATAAAGAAATTTTAAATTTTACTTTTCAGATAGGGAAAAATTAATTTTTTTAAAAAGACAGACCGACAAAAAGAGAGAGGGAGGGAGAGGAGAGAGGGGAGGGGGAGAGAGAGAGGGGAGGGAGAGAGAGAAGAGAGAGGAGAGAGAGAGGAAAAGGGTAACGAAATTTTTAAAAGTTTAAATTTCAGACAGAATACTAATTTTTTTTAAAAACACGGGGCCCACCCAAAAAAGGGGAGAAAAAAAAGAGAGAGGGGAGAGGGGAGAGAGAGAGATAGGGGGAGAGAGAGAGAGAGAAGAGAGAGAGAGAGAGAGGGGAAAGAGGGGAGAGAGAGGGGAAGGGGGAGAGAGAGAGGAGGAGGAGAGAGAGAGAAGGGTAAAGAAATTTTAAAAAGTTTACTTTACAGATAGAAATATTAATTTTTTAACAGAAGGGCCCCACAAAAGAAAGAGGGAGGAAAAGAGAAGAAGAGAGAGGGGGAGAGAGAAGGGGAGAGGAGGGGAGAGAGAAGAAGAGAGAGGGGAGAGAGAAGGGGAGAGAGGAAAAGAGAGAGGAATCCTCTTTTAAATTAGGAAAAAAGAAGCCCCCATGATGGCTGTTTTTTAAAATTCCAAAGGGCTCAGGGGCAATAATGGGCAAATAAAAACAAACACGCTAATAAAGGGGGACATTTGAAAAAAAGGGAAACATTAAAAGCACTACTTTCCATTACAAAAAAACCCCCAACAAACGTGTTTGAGGTGTGTTTGTGTGTGTGTGTGTGTGGGTGTGTATGTGTGTGTGGGTGTGTAGTGTGTGTTTTGTTGTGTGTGTGTCTTTTCTCTCTCCCTACCACAACAAAACACAAATAAATATTTTATATATATTATATTGTGGTGTGGTTGTGTGGGTTTGGTGTGGTGTGTGTGTGGGGTGTGTAAATTTTTTATGAAACTAATTCTTGAACAGAAATGTAAATCTCACTGATCTACTTGTGTATCTGTGAAAGAGAGAGAGAAAGAGAGAGAGAGAGAAGAGGGGGGAAAAGGAGAGAGAGAAGGGGAGAGAGAGAGAGATAGGGGAGTGGAGAGGGGGAGAGAAAAGGGATTTGGTGGCCCTGGGGAAAAAATTGGGGTAATAAGGCCCGGGTTAACACCCGTGGAGAGAGGGCGGGGCGAGCGAACGGGGGAGAGGGGAAAGGGGGGGGGGGGGCAATTTAGTGCAAACCTCTCGACCGTGTCATGTGGTATATTTTGGTCATTGGGGTCCCGGGTGGAACGGATGACAACATTTACAAAGCCCAACACAGGGGGGCTGATTGTAAAGAAAAAAAAAAAAGCAAAAGGGGGGTTTTTCCGTTATCCTCGAAATAAAAAAAAAAAGACAATTTATATTAGACATTGCCACGGTGCAACTTCAAAGCGTTTTTTTCTAAAATCACTTTAAAAAAAAAAAGTGGTTGACTTTTAAAAAGAAGACCAGACAACCGACAACAAAAAAACGACGACAGCCCAAAAACCCAAACCGACAGACAGACAGACAGACAGCAGACGACAGACACCCAAACACACAACACACACCCACACACACACACACACACACACACCACCCACACACACCACAACACACACCGCACGCACGCGCGCCGCAAAACGGAAAGACAGAAGGTGGAGATTGGTGCCCAATAGATACAGACGCACACACACAAGACGGAATGACAGAACAGGCACACAGACACGGAAAATGCGCGCGCACGTTCACGCAAAACACACACACGCGCGCTTTCTCCTCCACAGACACACACACAAAAAAACAGAAAGACAGACAGGCATACACACACACAGACACACACACACAGACACACCACACACACACACACACACACACACAACACACACACACACTTTCTTTCTATGTCTCACACACATACACACACTTTCTCTCTCTCTTCTCTCTCTCTCTCTCTCTCTTCTCTCTCTCTCTCTCTCTCCTCTCTCTCTTTCTCACAACCCAAACACACACACAAAACACACACCCCACAACACACACACACACACACCACACACACACACACACACACCACACACAAACACACATAAAATCAGAAAGACAGACAGGCGCACACACAAAACACACACAACAAACACACAACACACACAAAAACAACACACACACACACAGAAACAACACACACACACACACAACACACACAACACACAAAACAAACAACACACACACAGCACAAAAAAATTTAACACAACAACACCCACACCAACACCCACACACACACACAACACACATACAACACACACACAAAACACACACACACACACACACCACACCAATTAGGGAGATTTCCACTGACCCTTTAAAAATCATATGCCAGATAATATCCTTTTGGATTCATATGACAGAATCAAAACCAACTCTTATATTAGAATAGTATACGATATTTGTATCAGAATAATACATACGATAAATGGAATAAACACAGTGAAAAATATTCTGTACACAATGGATTCAAACATGCTGGGAAAAACCAAAGCACTCTTAATTTCATCGGTTGATTTATGCTGTTAGAAGAAAACTTGAGGACATGTATAAAACATTTTGGATCTACCCAAAAAAAGAGTTGCAAAACTAAAATTTTATGATTTTGCTACCCAAAAAATACAGATTGGAACCATACTTAGTAAACTATGAAAACAAAAAATCATAAGAAGACATATTGCAAAATTTCGCACAAGCTGTAACAATTTAAAAGATAGAGAAAGGGAGACACCAAAAAATATCCAGAGAGGACAGAAAAAGTAGACACTGTAACAAAATTGAAGATGAATTTCATTTACTTGATGAATGCATTTTATATGATGATCTCAAGAAAATAAATTTTTTATTAAAAATCAAAACGAAAGACAAGAACGCAAAACTGTACATAAATTAAGTGACATAATCCCAGTTTTATAATATCAAGCAGATATCATCAGATATGTGTATGATGTTTTGAAAAGAGAGAAAAAGAGAAGTAAAATACAAATTTTTTAGTGTACATCACTTTTAGCCAAAATAGATAATAATTATAATTATAGTTGATGTTTTTGTTGTTCAAATAAGTCTACATTATTTAAATGGCAAAAAAAATTAATTTAATCTGAATCTAATCTGAATACAACAACCTTTCGCTATTATTGGACATCACTTTAAAAGCGTTAATAAGAAATTTTCCGTATCCATATTTTTACGTACGTTAGGGTTTTTGTTTGTGTGTTTTTTTTTTTTTTCCCCAATGTTTTTTGACATTTTTTCAATAAATTGTTTTCATTTTTTTCTTGTTATTTTTGGGAATTCACACGTAATTCTGGGTCTATGTTTTCTCCTTTTTATCTGAATTATTTAGATATTGTAAATAGACATTCACTAAAACTTATACTACTATACATATTTCCTACCCACAAGAATATAAACTTAATAATTTTGAGAAATCTGATTTGAGAATGAAGACTGTTTTGTATTGTATTTATTGAAAAATGTTATGTATTAGTTTTTGTAAAATATTGTTTTTGGAAGAGAGGGAAAATGATGATGATGATGATTGAGATGATGATGATATGAATGAATGGAGTAGGGATATGTTAGGGGAAATGATAATAAAGGGGGGGGGGGGGGGGGTGTTAAGTGGAGGAAGGAGAGGGGGAGGTTTTAGGGGTTTAGGGGGTGATGAGGAAATGTTTATGATGGGGGTTTAGATTACTGGAAGGGGGGAGGGGTGATGATGATGATGATGTGATGAGGGTAGTGGGAAGTTAGGGGGAAAGGATAATGGGGGGGTGTTAAGTAAGGGAAGGAAGGGGGTGGGTTAGGTTAGGGAGAGGATGATGGCATGATATGATGGTGATGATGATGAGGGGGGTAGATTACTGAGGAAGGGGAGGGTGATGATGTTGATGTTTTCTTCGATTGTACGTCTGTTCCCCCCTCAAAGTGATTTAGAACATGGGAAGGGAGGGGGGGATTGATGTTGATGGTTGTGTGCTGTGAAATTTGGGATCTGTTTTTCTAAATATCCTAGGCAGTATACAGAAAAAGCTAACAATGATAACAACAAATAAATACACAAAAAATCTAATCGGACTTATAACTATAACAAATGTCCTATAGGACTGTTCATTAAAGAGTTTGTTAAAACGAAATCAAAACAATATTTTTTTTAATATCTTATCCAAGGACTTTTCAGAAAAAGAAGGTAATAAGGTTTTAGACTCCCTTTCAAATTTAAAAATTATATGAAAGCTAGTAATTTTCTCACCACAACAAACATTTATATTTTTACTATATTTAGGATAAAAGCATTCAGTTTTAAACCTAAAGAATAAAGCGCTAACCTTTCTTGCCATGAACAAACTTATGTAGGTTTCAGAGTGATCAATATTCCTAAAAACAGGGATAGTGATTAAAGATTTGTCTGAAAGGTGCTCATTTTGATGATAAGCTTCTTTAGCCCTGCTCCACGATGCCTCTTCTAGTAAATGATAGCCCTCTTGTAGAGATAATGGAACGACGAAATATAATGGAAAGATAAAGGAGGAGGATGTGGTTAAGTTAATGGAGAGATGGAGGGGGGAGGTAAGGTGGAGGATCCTGATGAGGATGAGGGAAGATTCCCACCGGCACACAGTGGCCTACTCCTTCGAAAAGCGGAACAGGATTTAACGTGTGCGCAAGATGTTCTGCATGCGTTCGCACACGGGGCCTCGGTTTATAGTCTCATCCGAAGGACTTTGACATTCAGTTCCATTTTTTTTGTCAAACTGGGAAGAAAGGGCGAGGCTGGGAATCGAACCCAGAACCACACGGTTTACTTGTTGGCAGGCAAACGTCTTAACCATCCTGCCACCGACCTTCCTATGATGATTAAAGTGTTTTTGACTTGACTTTGACTCGACTTCTAAATTGTGTTGCGCGCGCGCGCGCGCGCGTGTGTGTGTGTGTGTGTGTGGTGTGTGTGTGTTGTGTGTGTGTGTGTGGTGTGTGTGTTGTGTGTGTGTGTGTTTTGTGTGGTGTGTGTGTGTGTTGTGTGTGTGTGTGTATGTGTGTGTGGTGTTTTTGGCTGTGTGTGTGTGGGTTGTGTGTGGTGGTGTGTGTGTTGTTTTGTTGGGGTGTGTGGTGTCTGTGTTGTGTGTGTTGTGTGTGTGTGTGTATGTGTGTGTGGTATGTGTGTTGTGTTGTGTTGTTGGGGTGTGGTGTGTGTGTGTTTTGTTGTGTGTGTAAGTTTATGTCTTTTTTAGACAATTGGGCCCTTATGGTGCGCGGGTGCACGTTGTGTATTTGTGTGTTTTCTAGTCAATAGTCTTTTTAAAATTGTGTTTATATAATTATTGGTGTGTGTGATGGGTGTGCGCGCGTGTGTGAGTGCCGGCTGCAACGCGTAAAAAATAAGTTTATGTCTTTTCCGATTAATGGCTTTTACACATGTATTCCTACATCGGTGTGTGTATTGTGTGGTGTTTTGTGTGTGTGTGTTGTATGTGTGGTGTGGTGTTGCGTGCGCGCACCTGGTTTGTGTGAGTGAAATTTTTTTAAGCTGTCTTGAATGTTCATAACAATCTACATGTATTTTTCTTGTGCCCTTGTAATATTATTTAGTACAATGTGCTGTCAGTATTGTAATTTGCCCTTCATGGAAGAATTAAGTTTTTTCGGATAGACTATAGTCCTTCACGCTTTCCCCCAGCCAATTACAGCTCGAGCTGTACCAGTTGAAGGGTGCCGTTTTGCGCGCTTGGTTTTCAGTACAGTTCCCCATTCACCCGCTGTAAATGGTACCTGCCCTCTTTAGGTCAGGAAGGTAACACGGGAGAATGGCGCCCCCTCATTATGCGGCCCTAGAGAAGTGAGGTCTCTGACGCCTTGCTCCCCTACGACCTTATAGGTTATGGGACTCCTTTACCTTTTTTTTTTTTTTTATAGTTCTTCGGATGAGACTATAAACCGAGGCCCGTGTGCGAACGCATACAGAACATCTTGCGCACACGTTAAATCCTGTTCCGCTTTTCGAAAGAGTAGGCCATTGTGTGCCGGTGGGAACAGATGACAAAATTAAAAAAAACCACATATACACGCATAATTTTTTTTTTTGAAAAAAAAGGTCATCTGAGCGCTTTGATTTGTTGCTTTACAAGATTCAGCGCTATATAAATTCCATACATTATTATTATTATTATTATTATTATTATTATTATTATTATTATTATTGACTGGACTTTGACTCGATTTCGTATGCAAGGTCCTCCCAGAACTGGTTTAGATAAAGGTCAAGGTGTCCCATAATCTATGTGGTGGTAGGGGAGCGAGGCGTCAGAGACCTCAGCTTCTCTAGGAGGCCAGCATATTGAGGGCAGCGGCGCCCATCTCCTCTCCCTCACTGCTTTCTTTACCTTCCCCTGACCCTAAAGAGGGCAGGTACCCATTTTACAGCTGGGTGAACTATGGGGGAACTGTACTGAAGCCAAGGCAGCGCAAACTGGTCACCCATCCAAGTGGTAACCACGCTCGACTGGGTGTTGATTAAAAAGAATAATGGGTCTCATGAGTACAACTAACCATTATTTAATGTTGTTGGTGGGTTTTTTTATTTATCCAAACTGAGCAGCAATTCTAACGGGCTAGACACTACATCATGTGTTCGAACGCATGCAGAACACCTTGCGCACACGTTAAATCCTGTTCCGCTTTTCGCAAGAGTAGGCCATTGTGTGCCGGTGGAAACGGATGACAACATTGACAAAACCGCATACACACGGGAACTGGAGGTAAAAAAAGCAAATGAGTGCTTATTCCATTATCCTCGATATAAAAGAATAAATAAATAAATAGATAAATAATGATTCTCATTAAATCAACGACGCTGAAGTAGGATGTGCTGGGCCTAACTTGACAGGTGCTTACCGGCAGCTGCAACGCATTTTCGCTCTATATGACAGACAACAATAGTTGCTGTCTGAGCGTTCGACGACGACGATGACGAAGAAGAAGAAGAATGAATAATATAACCATAAACATAATACAAAGACAATGGGTTTTGCGTGTGTTGGATTGAGATGTTTTTTTTGTGCTTTCTGGAAAACTTAGCATATGTTTAGAACTGAGTATTCTTTAAGGCGCAAGGTGAGTACGTTGGTGCGTTGTTGCGCGAGCGCGCGCGCGCACACGTACACACACATACATGCACACAACATACACACACGCTCATGCACACACTCACACACCACACATACACACACAAAACACACACACACACACACACCACACACACACACACACACACACCCACTCATACACAAACGCCATACACGCACACGCGTGCGCGCGCGCGCGCGCGAGAGAGAAGAGAGAAAAGAGAGAGAGAGAGAGAAATAGACAGAGACAGAGAGAGAGAGAGAAAGAGAGAGAGAACAGAGAGACAGAGAGAAAGAGAGAGAGAGAGAAAAGAGAGAGAGAGAGAGAGAGAGAAATAGACAGAGACAGAGAGAGAGAGAGAGAGAGGAGAGAGAGAGAGAGAGAGGAGAGAGAGAAAAAAGAGAGAGAGAGAGACAGAGACAGAGAGAGACAAGATACAGAGAGACAGAGAAAGAGAGAGAGAGAGAGAGAGAGAGCCAAGAGAGAGAGGGGATAGCCTAGCCCCCCCCCCCCCCCCCCATCCCCACCCATCCATTAGACCATGAGAGGTTGTCTTGGTGCTAGTCTTTCGGATGAGACGATAAACCGAGGTCCTGTGTGTTAACACATAATTATTTAGCGCACATAAAAAAACCCACGGCAACAAGAGAGTATTGTCTCTGGCAAAAATTCTGTAGGAGGGAAAAAAAATCTTTCTGAAACGTAACAAATACAGTTGCAGACAGGAAAAAAAAGGGTGGCGCTGCTCTTGTGGCGACACGACGCGCTCTCCCTAACACGAGAGCAGCCCGAATTTCAATGTAGAGAAATCTGGCGTATGTGTGGTATAAATAAATAAATAAACAACTAAATAAACAACTAACTAACGAACTAAATAAATATATAAATAAATAAAACCCATGGGGCAACACTCTAAACCACTAGGCCTATCCCACCCATCGTAACTACGTTGTTTGATTCGGCAATTCGGTTTCATTCGGACTTGGGGGACGGGATAGCCTAGTGGTTAGAACATTGCGCTGGCAATCTGACGACCCGGGTTCGATTCCCGTTCAAGGGGGATATTTTCCCCTGGAGTTAACATCAGTGCAGACTCCACCTCCCCCCCCCCCCCCCCACCCCCCCAAAAAATCCCTCTTCCCCCCCCCCCCCTCACCACCCCCCCCCCCCAAAACACCCTTTGCACACGTAAACCGGCCCCGCCCTTCGTAAGATGTAAAGGCCTGTGAGCCGTGGGAACAGAGCAAATTCACAAAACTGCGCAGGGTGGAACCCCGGGGACTGGTGTAAAAAAAAAAGCCAAGTGCTATTCCAATAACCTCGAAATTTTTAAAATAATAATTAAAAAAATAATATATTACTCTATCTATCTACCCCCTCTACCATCTAAGTATATTAGTCCGGACCTCTGAAGAGCTCAAACCAAGAGCCCAACCGAGTCAGTAGCCAAGGGATGAGGTCCTTACTCAAATATTCCCCTATTGCGCCTTCCAAATTTTCCTTATGACCAATTTTTTAAAAAATTTTTCGAATCTAACCAAAAACGTTTTTAAGATGAGAATGAAGTTGTAACTGGTTACCTTGCACTTTTTTTTTTTCCCCACTCTTTTTTTTTTCCCTCAAATATAATAATATAATATAATATTAATTTTTATATATTTTATTAAAAATATATATATATAAATATATATATATCAAATCCCGAGTGCAACACTCAAACCTCTAACCACTTAGGCCCTATCCCCACCCTTCGAAAGAATGGGTTGTTTTGGATTCGGGCAATAAACAAATTTAACACGTGTACAACAAGGTCCCCCCGCCCCAACCCACCCCCCCAAAAAAAATAAAAAAAATAAATAAATAAAAAATAAAAAAAAATAAAAAATAAAAAAAAAAAAATAAATTTTTAAGGGCGTGTTGTCCCTAACCCCTGAATGGGTAACACATTTTGTCTGGGGAGTTGAAAGGGTTCTTAGTTCAAATTTGCCCTCAGCCCAGACAAGTATTTTTCCCATCGTGTGGATCTGGAAATAGCAGTGTGGGAGCGAGTTTTATTTATTTATTTATTTATTCATTTATTCTTTTATATCGAGGATAATTGAATAAAGCACTCATGTGCTTTTGTTTTGACAGCCAGTCCCCGTGTGTATGCGGTTTTGTCAATTTTGTCATCGGTTCCTACCGGCACACAATGGCCTACTCTTTCGAAAAGCGGAACAGGATTTAACGGGTGCGCAAGATGTTATGCGTGCATGCGTGCGTGCGTTCGCACACGGGGACCTCGGTTTATAGTCTCATCCGAAGTTGCTATTGTGTGTGAGATGATTGCGTGAAGTGTCATTTTTAGTCATGCATATTTAACATGTTGTTGCAGCGTAAGATGGCCTTGGGGGCAATTTTTTGTTGTTGAAAACCACCCCCCTCCCTCCCCCCCCCCCCCCCCCACACACAGACACACACACACACACACACACACAAACCCAAAAACCTAGTCCCCGTGTGTATGCAGTTTTGTAAAGTTTGTCATCTGTGTGTGTATACATTTGAGTTTGTAAGACTGCATGTGAATAAGTAGGATGAATAAAAGCGCTTTGGTTGTTTTTTTGCAAGATATAGCGCTATATGAATTCCATTTATTATTATTATAACATTTTTAGTAGTAGTAGTAGTAGTAGTAGTAGTAGTAGTAGTAGTAGTAGTATCTGATAAAGTTCCTTAGAAAATCTTTACAGAATTTTTTTAAAATCAGAAACGTGCAATCCTCGCATTTTTAAGCCATGGTTATTTTTAAATCGTCACATACAAAAATTCATCCTAACAAAAATCAAACGCTTGCAAGCTCGCAAAACGTTTTCTTAGCTCAACTTGTGAACAGATTTAGAATATTTACCTTTTTTTTACAAGAAACTATCCCTCCTACATTCAGATGTGACAGAAATATAAGTATTGATGATCATTTGTATTTCATTCTACTACTGGCCAAACAATACATCTATCATTGTAAATTGAACAGTAATAGACTTGTACTTCATTTATTCATCAACAGATTAACATACAGACATCTTTACT
>CM054165.1:42794946-42800436 GCA_028751875.1 Rapana venosa
TTTTTCTCTTTTTTATCACCTTTTGTTAGTTTGGTTTTTCCTTCTCTTTTGTTGTTTGTTTGTTTTGGTTAGGGTTTTTTGGGGGGTGGGGTTAGGGGTGGGGTATTCCTAGGATTTTCTTTTAATTGCTTGCTTTGGGGGGGGGGGGGGGGGAGGGTTGTTGGGGGGAGCTGTTTTGAAAAGGGTTATTTCCCCTTGTTTTTATTGCGAGACTGTATAAGTATTGGGTTATTATTATTAAGATGTATCCCTAACGGGCGGGGACTGGATGTAAAAAAGCACATGTGTGCTTATTCATTATCCTCGAAATAAAAGAATTTGTCATTGTCATTGTCATTGTCACTCTTTCATTCATTAACTCGCATTAATTTTTCCTCTGGCTTGTCGTACAAAGGGATACAATCTTCGGAACCACCAACATTTCAAACAACTGACTTATCTCCCATACATATTATAAGATGAACCACGAAATTAACATTTAATTTCTAGTTAAGATTTTTACCCCCCTTTTTTTTCTTGTTCATGTTCTTCTTGTCTACTTTCTGCTTTCTTAGTCCATTCTTCTGCCTTTTCCTTTCCAGAAAGATTTAAAGATAACTGCTAAAGTATTTGACCTGTGTGCATGTGTGTGTGCGTGTGTGTGTGCGCGCGCTTTTGAAAAAAACATTGACTATTGCTATTTTATTTCATAGATTTGGTCCGCAGCATACCATGTTTGTAAATAATTATCTGTTTTGTTTAAACTATTGATTATTTGTCATTGGTTGCTTGACTGTGTAAGATTAGGTTAAATGCGTGCGCTTTGATTTGTCTTTGCAAGATATAGCGCTATATAAGTTCCATTTGATGATGATGATGATGATGATGATGATGGTGATGACGATGATAATGATTATTATTATTGATTCCCTCCCATGGCGAAGTCGGATGCTCTGGGCCTGACATTACCGGCAGCGCAACGCATTTTCGCTCATATGACAGAGAACAATAGTTGTGAAGAAGAATGCGAAGAATAATAATAATAATAATAATAATATATGGAATTTATATAGCGCTGAATCTTGTAAAAAACAAACAAATCGAAGCGCTTGCACTCAATCATTTACAGGCATGCAACTCTCCTTAAACATAATGAGAAATCCATGCGCGCGCACTACGCACGCACACTCACGCACACACACACACACACACACACACACAACACACACACACACACACACACACACGGAACAACACTTAGACGGTGAAAGATGCTGTTGAAAATTAGGGACAGATATGTGGGGGGAAAGTCTCAGGTAGGAAATAAGTGTGTTTTGAGGCTGGATTTGAAGGAATCAAGTGAAGGCTTTTGACGAAGTGAAAGAGGGAGGTCATTCCAGGTGGATGGACCAGAAACAGAGAAGGAGCGACGGCCAACAGTGGTTTGTTTGAATCTGGGTGTTCGAAAGCACAAAGTATCTGCGGCTGAACGAAGGGAACGGGATGGAGTGTACAGGTGAAGACAGTTACAGAGATAAGAGGGTGCAGATTTGTGGAGACATTTGAAACAGAGGGTATTGATTTTATACTCAGTCTTTGTGAGACAGGAACCATAAAAGAACGCGGGAAAGGATGATGTGTTAGATTTTTTCTTTTTTGGGGACCTCAGTGCGATTTTTATGCTTTGGGAAGAGAGTGGATGATGATCGGTGGGGCCAGCCAAAAGAAAATTTACAGTGGGGTCAAAACGTGAAAGAAAAAGAGATGTGACAATTGGGTTCATAGTGGACAGATTTTGGAACGCGTTTACGCGCCTTTAATTGATAGTAGCAAATGGGGTTGGGTGATAACATTTTTAGAGAGTGTGTTGTCAAAATATCCCAAACCTTCACGAGTTGGACAAAGGAATGACGCATGCCGAATCTATTGAAGCCTTTTGCGATAGAGAAAGCCCTGGGGCCCACGAGCAGGGCCCCCCGGCCCTATCGGCACCAAGTTGCAACCCGCCCTGACCTTCCAGCCCGAATGCCCAAAGGCAGCAGGACCACCTGCCAAGGGGAGGGAAGGCAAGCTTCCAAACCGGATCGCTGCCCCGAAGGAGATACCGGGAAGAAAAGAAAACCAAAGGGTGGTCTATTTTTGAGATGGAGGTCATAACGAAAACGGGGGGGACCGAAGGGGCCCAACCCCCTTTTGACAAAAAGAAAAAAATTTTTTGTTTTCAAATTTTAACGGCTGGGGGTAAGAAAAGGGGGGGGGGTGTCCTTAAAAAAAGTAGGGGGGAAAAGAAGAATTGGTGTTTTTTTGGCTGCGATAATTTAAAAGAAGAGTGAGAGGGAGATTTTTTCCTGTCAAAGAAGTAAAAGGGGTTTAAAGTTGGACGGGGTTTTCGGTGTGGGGGGGGGGCTTGGGGAACCTAAAAGGGCGGTCATTGGTTTAATTTTTTTTTTTTTCCTTTTTTTAGTACTTTAAATGGTTATTTCAGGCCTTATTTTCGTGTTGGGTTTGATCGTGTTTTTAGAAAGGGGTGTGACTATTGCTTTTTTTTAAGGTGAGGGGAAAATTTCCCCTGGACTGAAAAGGTTTACTATTTTGTGAAAATGGGCACAAGTTGTAAAAGGCTTGTGAGAAAAAGGAGCAGGTAGGGATAAAGGTGCATGATTTTAAGTTTTCCCTTCAAATTGTCATGATTTCTTTTTCACTTGTGGGGGGAAAGGAAAAAGAGAGGAGTCCCATGAACGGGGGGTCAGGAGGCGCAGGCGGAAATTATTTGATCAAGTCTGGGGGTATTTTTTGAATTTTATCTGAAAAGAAGCGGGAAAAAGGGGGGGAAGTTCGACAGGCGTGGGGTTAGGCAGAGGAGTTGTTTTTGCGACCCAAAGGAGATTTGGGTGGGGGAAAAAAAGAGATTTTATGGATGTAGAAAAGGAAATTTGGGGGAAGATATGTCTTTTTTTGCTGAATGGAAAAGATTTTGACTTTTTTATTTGTTTTCAAAAAAGCGTTTGTTGATTTCGGTTTTTGACTTCCCCCACTGCCGTTTATTTCCCGGGTTTTGCGTTCGCTTCAAGAGTTTTGGGGTTTCCCGGCGCACAGGGTCTGTCGGGGGAGGAGTATATGGGAGGGCTGCCATCAACAGTTGGGGGAATAGTGTTTAGTGATAAAGGGAGGTCAGTGGGGTCAGGGGTTTGTAAAAAACTTTGGGAAGCTTGGGAAGAAAAGGGTATGAATTTTCTAAGGCCTTAAGTTACGACGATAAATTTTTCTTTTTCTGAAGGTTTGTGATTTGAGATGGAAAAGAATGGGGAATGCAGAATGCAGTTCGTCGGTGCAAAAACAGTTTGAAAGATTAAATGAAGCATTAGTAATCGCCAGTTAAAAAATATGAAGATCTTGCGTTGTTTCGTTTACCGTTGAGAGAGAGAAGGTTGGGCAGGAAAGAAAAGCGTTTTTAATCTGGGGGAAGATGGTTGTCGAAAAGGAAGTTGAAGTCCCAAGAATTATAGTTTAGGGGAGAGAGGCTGTAAATGGTCGAGGGGGATGGAATTCTTGGGGAAAAAGAGAAGATGTTAGGTTGTTTTTAGGTGGGGGGTGGGCGGAAAGGCAGCGAAGTAAAAGAGTGGCCAGGTAAAAGGGTTTAGATTGATTTCGCAAACTTCAAAAAATTAGTGAGAATTGAAGGGTTTTGACTGAAAAAAAAGATGGTTCCAATATGTCTTTGAAATTGGCAATCCCACCTCCTCGAGAGGTCGGGGGGAAAAAAATGGTTTTTTTATCCAGGAAGGAGTAGCTTTTATTTTTTGGCTATGGCCCTTTTTGGTTTAAGCCAAATTTCGGTGAGGAAGGTTTTAAATCAAATGTTTTTTTTTTAGAGATGAAATCGTATGTAATGGCTTTTCCATTTGGCAGACAGAGCACATTTGAAAAACAAAATAAAGGGATTGGAAAGGGGGTTTGGGGAGGTTGAGGGTGAAAAATGGTGAGTTTTTAAAAGCATCGAGGAAGGGCGAAGGGATGGTGGAGAGCCCCTAGCGGAAGAACAGACAAGAGTTTGGAGGTGAAACAGGAGTAGAAGAGGTGAAAGAACTGTGCTGTCAGGGGATTTGGTTTTTGAAACACATCAGGATATACATCAAATCTCAAACAAAAAACATTATCAGAGTTACAAACAACAGAAAATCAAAAGCTGGGGGGGGTGGACGGCAGCATGGGGAAAAACGTTGTAGGGGTGACAGAAGTGACGTCGAGGTAGGGGGGGGACACGGAGAGGGAAGCCCACCATGGGGATGACTCGGGCCGCCCCTGTTCCCGTCTGGTTTTGCGGGATTAATGCCTAAGTGTGTTAAAAACTGCTTAAAAGCAGGACAAAACGTTTTTAGTTTTTGACAATTCACAGGTGGGCATAGCTCTAATGTCCCCGGTTACTGCCAGGTGAGACAAACACACTAATTATGATGGGGGGGTGGTGCAGTTCGTGAATCACGTGCAAATTTTTTGAAAGGCAGTAGGGTCAGATTAAAAGGGTCACGAAGCCAGCGCAGTCTGCGAAGAAGAAAAGCGAAGAATGCGAAAAAGAAAGAAGAAGAAAAAGAAGAAGAAATTTCAAGAAAAAGAGAATTTCGAAAAGTGCGAAGAAAAATGCGAAGAATTGCAAAGAAAATTTGAAGAAAAAGAAGGAGAAGAAGAAAAATTTTGAAGTAAAAAAGGAGAAGAAGTTTTTAAGAAAAGGAGAAAAAGTAGAATTGAATGCAATGGCTATCCCTTTAATTTTTTATTGTTTGAATTTTTTGTTACATTTTTTTTACTTTGGTTTTATTCAATACTTAGTTTTATACTTTAAATCACACCCTCCTCCCCCCACCCTGCCCGAAGATCTTGGGGGGGGGGGGGGGGGGCCCGGCGAGGAGGGGGGCGGGATGTTGTGCGGTCCCCTTGTTGGAAAAATTTGGGGGGAACCCCTTTTTTATTATTTTTTTTTTTCGTGGGGTTTTGTTTTTTTGTTTTTGTTTTTTTTTTGGGGGGGGGGGGATGTCTTTTTTTTCTTTAAATTTAAACTTTTCCCCTTTTTTTGTCCCAGTTTTTTCCTACCCCGGGGCGCCGGGGTTGTTGGTACTCGAGTGGTGAGGTTTGGTTTGGTTTTGGTTGGTTGTGTAATTTTGGGGTTGGGGTTGGTTTCCGCGCGGGGGTTTTGTTGGTTGTTTGGGGGGGCTTGCTTTTTCCAAATTTTTTTTTTTTTCAAAGGTGGTGGGGCTGGGTAAAAGTTGCCTCGGGGGTTGAGGGGGGGGCCCCGTTGGGCAGAAACCCCCCCCCCCCCACCCCCCCCGCTCCCCCCGTCCGGGGGCCGGGTGTTGTCTTTCAGATGGGTTTGAAACCCGGGGCGTTTTAAGGCCGAAAAGCCCGGCCGGAAATGGCCGGGGCCCTTAAGGGCCCTTTTGGGGGCGGGGCCCAAAAAAAAACCAAAGGAAAAAAAGGGGGGTGTTTTTGGGGGGGTCCCTCGGGGGGGGGGGTTTA
>CM054165.1:42800936-42808436 GCA_028751875.1 Rapana venosa
CCCTTTTTCTTTTCCCCTCCCCTTCTTCTTCTTCTTTTTTCTTTCTGCTTCTATTTCCCTTCCCTCCCTCTTTTCTTTTTTCCCCTTTCCCCCCTCTTTTCTTCTTCTTCTCTCTTTTTTTCTCTTCTCCCCCTTTTCCCTCCCTTTTTTCCCTTCCCCTTTCTTCTCCCTTCCTCTTTCCCCCCCCTTTTTCCCGCTTCTTCTTCTCTTTCTCCTCCCTCCCTCCCATCTGTCCTGTCTGTCTGTCTCTTTCTCCCCCTCCCTGTCTGTCTGTCTGCCCTCTTTCTCCTCCCCTCCCTCTTCTGTTTGCCTGTCTCTCTCTATTTCTCCTCCCTCCCTCCCTCTGTCTGTCTGTCTGTCTCTCTGTCTTTTTTGTCTCTCTCTCTCTTTCTCCCTCCCTCTCTCCTCTGTATGTCTGTCTGTCTCTTTCTCCCTCCCTCCCTCCCTCCCTCTGTCTGTTTGCCTGTTCTCTCTCTTTCTCCCCTCCCTCCCTGTCTGTCTCTATTTCCCCCTCCCTCCCTCCTTGTCTGTCTGTCTGTCTCTCTTTTTCCTCTCCCTCCCTCTGTCTGTCTGTCTCTCTTTCTCCCTCCCTCCCTCCCTCTGTTGTCTCTCTCTCTTTTCTCCCTCCCTCCCTCTGTCTGTCTGTCTCTCTTTCTCCCTCCTCCCTCCCCTCTGTCTGTCTCTCTTTCCCTCCCTCCTCCATCCTCCCTCTCTCACTCTCTCTCTCTCTCTCTCCCCTCTCATCTCCCCCTCTCTCCTCTCTCTCTCTCTCTCTCTCTCTCTCTCTGATATCTATCATGTGTATACAACTACCTTTATTCTTTTTTTATGCATATTATGTTTTAAACCTAATTCTTTAGACATTTCATTATTGTTTGTTTAATTTAAGACTGGTTGATTGAGTCACTTAATTTTCTTTCTTTTTGTGGGGGGGGGGGGGGGGGGGGGGGGGGGGGGGGGGGGGGGGGAGGGGGGGCTTAGGGCTGAATGAGGAAAAGCCACCATTGTGCTTATTCTTTTCCTTCAGAAAAAATGTTCATTCATTCATTCGGGATAGCCCAGTGGTTAGAACATTTCGCTCGCAATCCGACGACCGGGGTTCGATTCCTGTTCAAGAGAGATATTTTCCCCTGGAGGTAACATCAGTGCAGACTCCACTCTCCCCAAAAGTCCTTCGCATGAGACTTCAAACCGAGGTTCCGTGTGCGAACGCACGCAGAACATCTTGTGCACACGCTAAATCCTGTTCCGCTTTTCGTAAGAGTAGGCCATGTGTGCCGGTGGGAATAGATGACAGAATTGACAAAACCGCATACATACGGGGACTGGATGTAACAAAAGCACGTAAGTGCTTATACAATTATCCACGATATAAAATAAAAAAAATTTAAAATAAAAAATAAACACTCACACACACACACAAAACACACACACACCACACACACACACGAGCGCGCGCGCGCGCGGGGGGGGGGAGGGGGGGGCGGATAGCCTAGTGGTTAGAGTGGAACGCGTTGCGTAGCGCTCGTGATCTGCTGACCCGGGTTCGAATCTCGTTCAAGAGGATTTTTCCTAGCAGTTAACACCTAGTCAGACCCACTCTCCCCTAAAAGTCCTCCGAATGAGACTATAAACCGAGGTCCGTTTGCGAGCGCACGCAGAACTTATTGCGCAAACGTAAAAACCCGTTCCGCTCTTATTTATTTATTTATTTATTCTTTTTTATCGAGGATAATGGAATAAGCACTCATGTGCTTTTTTACATTCAGTCCCCGTGTGTATGCGGTTTGTAAGTTTTGTCATCTGTTCCCACCTACTCTTCCGAAAAGCGGAACAGGATTTAACGTGTGCGCAAAATGTTCTGCATGCGTTCGCACACGGGACCTCGGTTTATAGTCTCTTCGAAGGACTTCGGAAGAGTAGGCCATTTTGTGCCGGTGGGAACGGATGACAATATCGAGAAAATGCATACACACGGGGACCGGATGTAAAAAAAGTTTCACGAGTGCTTATTCCATTATCCTCGAAATAAAAACAATTCAATAACACACATACACACGCACGGCACGCGCGCGCGCGCACACACACACACACAGACAAACGCACAAGCGCGCGCGCACACAAAGCACACACACACACAAACACACACACGCGCGCACGAAAAAGAAAACAACTTTTTATAAAGAATAAAGGCCGCTCAATTTGCAAGAACCCAAAAAGGACAAACAATAAACAAAAAAATAAAATCTTTGAAACTCCGAAATATTGTAAGTTTTGAATGGCTTCACTAAAAAAAGTCTCAGAGAAATATTGTCAAATTTCTCTGTCTGTTTTCCTGTTACACACACACACACATACACACACACACGCACGCACGCACGCACGCACACACCCCACACACACCCACAATACATACATACACAACACACACGCACGCACGCACGCGCGCACGCACACAACACAACACACCACACACCACAACATAAAAACCACCCCACACACACCACACACAACACACACCACACACACACACACACACACAACACACACAATCAAAGAGAGAGAGCGAGAATTCAGCACGGAATATAATGTATCATAAACAAAACCATGAAAGAAAAAGAAACTACACCACAAAGACACAAAAGCATAAAATGCAGACGAAAATAAACCGAAGGTATGTTACTTTTGTAGTCTTGATGACGACAAATTAGGTGACAGCACTGTCGTCAGCAGTACGATGACGTCACGACACACTTTTTTTTGTTTTTGAAAACGAAACAGAAGTGGCCATCAAAGCTGTTTGGACAGGAATTTAAAAAAACAAAAAAACAACCCAAAAAGCAACAAATAAAAAAAAACTTTTGCACTTTTGAAATAATATACCAGTAATTCTTTTTGAGGTGCGAGAATGACTTATCTTAGGTTGTGGTTGGTTTTTTTTTTCAGGGGGGGGAAAGGTGGGGGAGGAGGGGGTATGGGGTAGGGGTGTTTTGTTGTGGGGTTTTTTTTTTTTGGGGGGGAAGGAAGGGGGTGGGGGTTTGTTTGGGTTTGGGTTTCCCCCCCCCCCCCCCCCCCTTCACCAAGTTCAGAGGTTTACCAACTGTTGAAACCTTGTGTATGAAACCGTTTTTAAATTTTTTTTATTTGTTACCAAACCATTAAAGGGAATATCTGTTTGAATTTGTCCTCTTTTCCCCGCACGCACACACACAAACAAAACACAAAACAGCCACACACAAATCACACACAGAGACACAAAACACACAACACACACACACTCCACACCACCCAAAACACCCAAAAACAGCCAAAAAGACACCAACAACACACACACACACCACCAACACACACCACTCCACACATAAACAAAAAACAAAACCAATACAACACACACACAACACACACACACACCCCCACACACACACAACCACCACACAAAACCACACAACAAAACTTTTACACACACATACACACATTTAACACTAAAATTTTAAAATCAAAAAAACACAAAAAATTAAAAAAAACACCACATTTTGGGTCACAAAAATTTATTGGAGGTGTTATTTTAACATGAGCAAATTTTTTTTATATCAAGAATAAATTTTATAAAATTGTTTAAAAAAAATTGAAACAGCCACCCTGTACCACTGAATTTTAGAAAATAGTGTGGATGGAAAAATGGCAGTAATTAATAGGGGTGGATAAAATTACATGATTAGATGGTAGGAATGGATAAAAAATAGATGACAATAAATGGTTCCCCCATGTAGATGGAAGTTGAATAGATAGATGGATGATGGATGATGGATAAGGATAAAATAGATGGATAAAAGATGAAAATAGGAAGATATAATGGATAGATAGAGGGATAAAAAATAGATAGAAGATAAATAGATAACAGATAGATGACGTTAAATGATAGATATTATGGATAGAGATAAGAACTATAGATAATATAGGGGATAGATTTTTTAACAATTTTAACTTATAAACGAGGATGTTGAAAAGTTTTGGGCTTTTTAATTTAACAGTAGAGTAGAAGAGATAGAAATGATGGAGGTAGAGAAGTACAGTTAGATTATATGAGGTTTTTTTTTTTTTTTTTTTTGGGTGTTGTGTTTGCTTTTTTTCTTCTTTTTCTTTTTTCTTTTTTAAATAACCATTTTCCCCAGATAAGAAATTTTGGAAAAACAAATGGTGTTTGTTGTGTGGTGGGGGGTTTTTTTGTTGTTTTTTTTTTTCTTTTGTCCCCCCTCCCTTCACAAACGCTTAAATTAACCCCAACAAACTACAACAACCTATTAAAAGGGAACCCAACCCAAGAAAAGGAAAACACCAAGCAAAACCCCACACCCCCTTCCCCCCCTCTCTCTTATCCTCCCCTGCCTCCCCATACACACCACTCTCCTTCACACACAACAAAACCACCACACACAACACACACACACAACACACACACCACACACACACAACACAACAACACACACCACCCAGACACACACACACATCACCACGCACCACACCTCCCACTAAACACACACACACCCCCCATACACACACACCCCTCTCTCACCACAACACAACTCCGCACAAAACACCCCCTCACACACACACACCCCAAAACACACACACACACCCCACACACTCACACACACACACACACACACACACACACACTCACCACACTACACCACCACACAATACACACACAACACTCACACACACACATTTTCCCACACACTCTTCTTCTAAACAACACACCCCACACACACACACACACAACACACACAACACACAAACACACACACCAAAACCCCATCTCACCCATTTTAATTTTAAAAAAAAACAAACAACACAATACAAATTAACCTTATTAACAACAAAACACACACAACAACCCCATTACCTTTTTTCATTTTTATTCCCTTCTTCTCCCCTTTGGTTACTTTTTTTTTAAAAGATTTTTTTTCTTAGTCAGTTACGGTTAACTTTTTTGTTTATGGACGAATTTGTTGGACGTTTTTGTTTTTTTGGATTGTTCCCTCCTTTTTTTTTTGTCTTATTTGCGTTCCCTTTTTGTGCCGTATATTTTTTCTTGTTTTGTTTCTTTGATTTGTGTTTTGTCGTTAGGCTTAGCTTTTGTTGTCTTATGGTTTTGTGTGTGTCTCTGTTTGTTGTTTTTGTTTTTTGTTAGTTTGTGTCCCTTTCTTTGTTCTTTGTCGTTCTGTTCTCTTTTAATTTTCCTATCATTGTCGTCTATTCTCATTTGTCTCTTTTTTCTTTTTCTCTGTCCTTCTGTCTGTCTATCATCTGTCTGTCTTTATTTCTGTCTATTTGTCTACTGTCTCTGTTGTTGTCTGTTTGTCGTCTATTTTGTCTATTTTGTTGTCTTTTTTGTCTATTCTGTCTTCTGTCTTTTTTTCTGTCGGTCTATTTGGTCTATCTGTCTGTCTGTCTGTCTCTCCTCTGTCTCTCTCTTCTTGAATTTTCTCTCAGTGTTTGTCCCATGCTAAACTTTGTCTCTTTTTGTCTTCTGTTTCCTGTCCTTTTTCTGTCTATCTATCTGTCTGTCGCCTGTCGTCTTTTGTCTACTGTCTGTCTGTCTATTTTCTATTGCCCTGCCTGCCTTCAATTTGCTGTCTGTCTGTCGCCTGCCTATTGTTACTCGTGTCTGCTTCTGTCTGTTGTCTGTCCTGTCATTGTTCTTCGTCTGTCTATTGTCTATCTGTCTGCTGTCTTCTCCCCCTGTCTGTCTATTTTCTGTCTATTGTTTTCGTCGTCTTTGCCCCATCCTCTGTCTATCTTCTGTCTGCCCGTCTGTCTGTCTCCTCTCTTCTCTCTCTCTTCTCTCTCTCTCTCTTGTAATTTCCCCCTCAGTCTTTGTCTCTTTTTTTGTTTTTCTGTTTCTGTCTTTTTCTTCTGCTCTGTCTGTCTAATCTATCTATCCGTCTGTCTGTCTGTCTATTTGTCTATCTGTCTGACTATTTGTCTATCTGTCTGTCTGTCTTTCTGCCTCTCTCTCTCTCTCTCTCTCTCTCCTCTCTCTCTCTCTCCCACACACACACACACACACCACACACACACCCACCCCACTCTCTGTCTCTCTCTGTGTTCTAATATTTGATATTGTCTTTTTTATCTTTATCTCTTTGCCACTGTCTCTGTCTCTTCTCCTTCTTTCCCCCCCCCCCTCTCTCTGTCTCTGTCTTTCTCCCTCTCTTTTCTTATTTTTGTCTCTGTCTGTCTGGCTGGCGGGCCCTGGCTGATTGGTCAGCTGTCTGTCTCTGTCTGTCTGTCTCTCTCTCTTTTCTCTGTCTGTCTGTCTGTCTGTCTCTCTCTCTGTATGTCACCTTTCTTATCCTTGTTCCTCTATCTCTGTCTTTGTCCCTCAATATCAGGTTACATACTTACCACAGTTCATCCATGACCCGGAAGGTAAAGTTGCAAAGCTTGGTTTCGGGACATGCGCAGAAAGCCCTTGTAGTTTTACCTCCGATCATTGTGGAACAGACCGAGTGTGGCGTCCTGCATGTTGGCATCTGTAAGTTTAAACAAAAAACCAAATTGGGAATGAATACTAGAAACTAACTGCATGATTAAAACCTAGTATTAAAGCCCAAAGGTTGGGATCTGACCTTTAATTAAAGACGCAGTTTTGTGTCTCCCTTGTGATGGTTGTTTTGTACGATTCTCTTTGATTCTCTTGTGCATTCGATACATTCAACCCCCCTCTTTCGGCAGTGAAACTGCTGTCTTGAATATACGTCCTGTCTAATTCTATGGATTATGAGGTTGGGTTTTTTGATCAATTGAACCTAGTTTGCCTGCTTTCAAAATACAATATCCTCCAAAAAGTCTTTTTCCCACTGGTTACCCTCAAGGTACAGTTCTCTCAACCTATCCTTTTTGTTCTTTATATGAATGAATGTTTTGGGTCTTCTTCTTTTTTTGAATGTTTCTACAGCAGCCATTGTTGTCTGTCATATGAACGAAAATGTGCTGCACAGCTGTTAAGCGCCTGACAAATTTGGCCCAGCGAATCCATTTTCAGCATGGGAGAGGATTGTCATCTTTGAAGTCTTTCTGAAAACAAAGGCAGAAAATAGACAAGAAGGAGGTGGTGACAGGAAGAAAAGGAGCAAGACAGAAACAAAGCGAGAGAGAAAATGTCAGAATTTCCAGAAGATACGGTTGTTTTATACTGACCAACCTCTGGCATCCTCACAAGGGAAAAAGATGATAAAAAAGGTAGTGGGAAAACAACAGCACAAATTAAGTACAAAGAAGCATAATACAAACCCAAACTCACCAGTGTCTTAACACAAAGTCACAGTCAGTTACCCCTCGGTCAATGACAGCAATATCTGTGACATTATTACTAACTACACCCCCTTAGGGAGAAACCAGACTTTATGGCTATAACTCACAATTACTCCCACTACACCCATCTCACCCTGAGAGGGGGTGGGGGTGGGGGGTATGAATGGGGATAGATTCTAT
>CM054165.1:42810936-42818886 GCA_028751875.1 Rapana venosa
CTCACCCCCAATAACACCGGCGTCAGCAGCAGGCCACAATGAGTTAACACACATCACTGTCAGCACCACCACCACCACCACAGAAAATCGACCCAAACACTCTGTCCTCATCTTCGTTGTCATGTTTTCCTCCACCCCTCTCGTCACAAATTCATCTGTTAGAAAAGTTGATAAATAAGATGAGTGATGTGCTTTGTTGATATCAGTTTCTCCTGGATAAAAAGAAGTATGAATAAGTGTTAAAAAAAAAAATGGATTCCGAAAAGGGAGGAAAGTAAAAAAAAATTATTGAATGAATATCTTCGACTTAAGTGTTTTTTTTTGTAAAAAAAAAAATACACTAAAAATTTTTTTTTTTTTTAAATTTCGTAGCATAAAAAAAACCCTTTGGTTTTAGAATAAAGGTTTATATGTTTTTTTTTCCCATGAAAAAATAAAGAATTTTTTAAAAAACATTGAAAAACCCAACAAGAAATGTGGACGGAGGAGGAAGAGAAAAAGAGAAGGGGGAGGGGGAGAGAAGAGAGAGAGAGGGGGGGGGGGGTGGGGAGAACAAGAGCAAAAAAGGAATAACACGAAAAAAAATCATAGAAAAAAGTTTCATATAATTCAGAAAAAAAACCCTCAAAAAAGGGAAAAAAAAAAAAAAGAGAGATAAAAAAAAACAGGTGAAAAAGGGAAATTTAAAGAAAAAGGAACTAATCAGCAACAAAAAAAAAAAAACAATCAAAAGAAATATAACAAACACGTAAACACAATGAGTAAAAGAACTGAGTTTCTGTACTCATACGAAATACAGCAATAAAAATCAATAAAAAAAAACTCAAACTGCCATGTATCAAAAAATTAGGGGAAATTTTTTAAAGTTGAACCAGTTAAATTTTTTAAAAAAAAGGGGAGTTGGGTATGTGTGGGGGGGGAGGGGAGGGGAGGGGGGGAGGGGGCAATCTTCTTTCCCCCTTCCCCTTCACTCCTCTCCAAAATAAAAAACCCAAAACCAAGACTAAACCAAACAAAACACCCCCAAAACAAAAACCCCTCCAAAAAACAACAACCAACAACCTCAAACAAAAAAAAAAACTACTCCCAGAAAAAAACAAAACTTTTTGAAAAAATCTTCCCAGCCAAAAAATTTTTCTGTCATTTAAAAAAACAACAACCCCCAAAACAAAACAGCAAAAAAAAAGAGCCCCCTCCCCCAAATAAAAACAAAACAATCCCCACAACAACACCAAAAAAAACAAAAAAAAAACCCAACAACAAAAAACAAAAAAGAAACACACCTTTTCGAAAAATTTTTTTTTTAACCACACACAAGCCCACCCCCCCCCCAAAAAAAAAAACCCAAAAAAAAAACAAAACCAAAAAAAAAAAAAAAAAAACATATTTTTTAAAAAATCAAAAAGAAAAAAAAAAAACCGTTTCCCCCCCCCCCCCCCCCCCCCCCCCCAAAAAAAAAAAAAGAAGAATTTTCTAAAAAAAAAAAAGAAAAAAAAAAAAAAAAACAGTTTTAAAAAAGAGAAACACTTGTGTGTCAATATTTTATTGTCAACTTCAAGTTTTTTGCGCGCAAATTTCATTGAGAGGGGAAAAAAATTTAAAACCCCTTTTGACGTTTGGGTTGGTACCTATACGCCTGGTATGTGGGGGTTGGTCGACGGCAGTTATTTACGCATAAACCGATCGCCCCGCGCTTTTTCGTCCTTAAATTTTTTTTTTGGCATTGTCTTCTGTGTCTCTGTGTTCTCTGTGTGTGTGTGGGTGTGTGTGTGTGTTTTTGTGTTTGTTGGTGTTGGTGTGTGGTGTGTGTGTGGGGTTGTGTGTTGTGTGTGTGTTGTCTTGTGTGTGTTGTGTGGTGTCTCTGTTGTCTTCCTCTGGGGGCTTTTGTCTGCCTCTGTCTGCTCTGTCGTCTTTTTTCTGTCTGTCTGTCTTTTCCCTCCTTCTCTTCCTGCCTTCTTCCCCTCGTCTGCCTTCTCTGTCTCTCTGTTGTCTCTCTGCTGCCTCTTTGTCTCCCTCACACACTCTCTTCTCCTATTTAATGGGGTTCTGCTACAAAAATCCAACAGAAAGAAAAATTGGAAGAAAAGTTGACTCCATATGAACGTAGTCCTATTAAAATCGGGGAAAATTATTACGGGTGTTTTTAATATTGCCCCGCAAAAGTAAAAAACCCAAATGGCCCCAAGTTTTTAACTATTCAACTTCACCAATTAGTAACTTCACCCACAAGGCACATAAAATTCTAACACAATCATTGTACATAAGATCAGACCCTAAAACTCAAAAAAAATTGTGTCCCTGTAAAACTGTAGGACCACTACCCATCGTACCACTGGTCAAAAAAAAGGAACAAAATTCCTAGGCCATAAAATATAACATCGCTTTTTGAAAAATTTTAAAATAGCGCTTTTCTTACTAGAGTTAAGCAGTTCCATCCCCAAAACTTCAATTTTTTATGATCCAGACCGGGCCATTGTGTTCTGGATAAAGTTTTTACTGAAATTTAAAACAAACATCCCCTTTAAAACCAAAAGGGATCAAAAGTCCCGCAAACCACCTTGGTTTAAAAAGGAATAGAAGAAGATGCTATCTTAGGGATTTCTTAAAAAAACAAAAATATTATAGGAGGCAAAAAAAAAAAAAAAATGCCAAAAATTTCAAAAAAACGGAAAGAAAAGGAATATTTCCAAGATCTACTTTCATAAAAACAAAATTCAAAGCTTTTGGGAAAAGGAAATAAATCAATAAAAAATACTCAATTGTTTTCCCCAAATCAAAACTAATTAAGTTTTCTGCGAAAAAAAACAATCACTTCATTAATATTTTTGTAAAAAATTAAAAAATGAAAAATCGAAGTCCAATGACTCAATGAACAAAACAATTCTCCCAAAAAAGGTTTTCCCATAAAAAACTCCACATACCTTTCATATTTTTTTGGGTCTCGTTTTGACTCCCTCAAAAAACAAGTACGCGTGGTTTTGAGGGAATAGATGGCAGAATACTGAAATTCATCCGTTATTACAGACACTTGACCATATCATACCTTTGTTTCTAAAACATTTCCCCAACGCCTTAAAAAACTGAAAGGGTGATTCCGATACAAGTTGGAGACATTCTGACCCCTCAAATTATGGCCAATCTCTATTTTATCTTATTTTTCCAAAACCCCTTTGGGAAAAAAAAAAAACATAAAAATTAAACACATAGTTCATATAGATATTAAAAACTTAACTTCACCCAAAAAAATCAGGGTCGGATTTAGAAAAAAGGAGGGGGGGGGTTTGGGCCAAAGGGGGGGGGGGGGTTTAGGATTTAAAAAAATTTGAAAATAAAAATTCTCTTTAAAAAAGCAGCTTATATAATCTCTCCAATATCTTGAACTTCTTTTCTTATTTACAAACAGGCCCAAAAAATGTTTTTCAATATACGCCCCACTCCCAAAAAACCCCATTCATTATGGAGTCCCCACAGGGATCCTCTTGGACCAATTCTCTTTTCATTAACATAAGACCCCCTCTCATATAAAATTAAAATGCGAACTTTTTTCTGACGACACAACCATAAAACAAGCCATAGAATTAACTCTCTTGCAAAGACATTGCAAAATAACTGATGATCTTTTCAAATGGACTGAACAAAATAAGTTTTACACCCCCAAAAAAAAAAAAAAAAGCATGTTTTTACTACCCGACAAAAACGACAAAATCTATCTAATAAAATTTTTTCCCAAACCAAAATTTAAAAAGGAAACAATAGAAAAAGCCCCTTTACCCAAAATTTTAGGGAACAATTGATGAAAAACTCAGTGGGACCCTAATTCCATCTGTGAAACATGTTCAAAGGTTTCAACGCTAAAATAAACTTTTTTGGGCTTTATTCAAAAAAACTATTCTTTAAAATTATATCAATCCCCAAAGATTATGCTTAAACCCCGTGGGATTTGCTAGGCAAAAATATGAAACCCTTTTTAAGTCTGTTTAAACGTTTTCTCTTTAAAATGGTTCTTTGAAGAAAATACCTTACTAGAAGTGGATTAACCCAGTTAAATTTCTTCCCCCCACAAAGACTAAAATTTAAAAAAGGCTATGATGTTTTAAGATAATGACAGGAACTTTCCCCCATCCTTTAAAGAAAGTTCAATGAAACTTCCCCAAAAAACGAAAGCTGTGTCCCAATCCCAAAAAAATTTGTTAAATCTAGCTTACTTATCAGGCCCCTTTTGTGGAAACCCTTCCTGATCATTTAGACAACTCCTTTTCATTAAAATTTTCAAAAGTCATTTTTTCATCCATTTAAACATCAAAAAAAAAATCCACAATTGACTGTTGGAAAAAAAGTAAATTATCCTCCTTGATTATACAAATTATTTTCTCTTCTCTCTTCTTCTCTTCTCTCTCTCTCTTCTCCTTCTCTTTTCTTTCTCTCTTCTCTCTGTAATGACTTGGAGTTGTTTTGGGTTTAATGTGTGTGTGGTGTGTGTGTGCCCTTTTCTGTTTTTGATTTTTTTAAAAATGAATTGTCTGGTTTTCCCCCTTAAAAAGAAGTTTTGGGTTGTATTTTGTTGTTATGCGAAAAGGTGGATTGTTAATTTGCAATGTTCTGTTTGGGCAATTTCATTATTTGTGGATTTTGTATCAATCAATAAAGTGATATAGGGTGCGATGCATGAATATGTGTGTGTGTATATGTGTGTGTTTGGTGTAGGGGTGTCAGTGAGTATAAGAGGCCCTTTACAGGTGTGCAGTGGAAAGGGGAAAAAGCAGTTCTGTTTTATTGTTGAAATGCTGTGTTGTGGTCATTTTTCTATGCTTTGTGGTTCTGTTCGTAATCAAAAATGTTTATTTCCCGGGTTTTTTCTGTACAAATGTACGGTTACTATTTTGAAAATTTTGACTGTGTCTATTTTTGTATGTGGGAAATGTCTTGCGAAAGGATAGTATCCCGGGTGTGTGTGTGGGGTTGTGTGGTATTATGTGGTGTGATGGTATGGGAGAGGTGTTGTGTGTTGTTTGGGGTGCTGCGTGGTAGTGCGTAAGTGGTGTGATTGTGTGGGGGTTTTTTTTTGGTGGGGTGTGTGTGGTTGTGTGTGTGTGTGCCGCGCGCGCGCGCACGCTTCATTTTTTCGGACTTTTGGGGGGTTTTTGTTTGTTTTGGGGAGGGGGTGTGGGAAAAGGGGGGTGTTTTGTGGTCTTTTTTTTTGTTTAACTGGTTTGTTTCATTTTATTTTTCGATTTCTTTATTTTTCACTAATTTAAAGGGGTTTGAGTGAAAATTCATTGTTATTTGAATGATTTTTTTTAATTAATTGATTTATTTATGGAACAAATATGGTACCATTTGACAATGTTAGATGTTTATTTTTGACTTATTAGTTTGGTTTTGGTTATTTTTCTGGGTCGTTTTGTTGTTGTTTTTGGGTTTTTGTTTGTCTTTGTTTTTCTCTTTTTTTAATCTTTTTTGGTTTGGTTTTTTTTTTTTTTTGTTTGTTTGTTTGTTTTGGTTAAAGGTTTTTTGGGGGGTGGGGGTGGGGTATTTTTTTTGGTTTTCTTTTTTTTGCTTGCTTTGGGGGGGGGGGGGGTTGTTGGGGGGGGGGACTGTTTAAAAGGGTTATTTCCCCCTTGTTTTTTTGTGAGACTGTATAAGTATTGGGGTTTTTATTATCAAGATGTATCCCCCAAGGGGGGGGATGGGTGTAAAAAAACACATGTGTGCTTATTCATTATCCCAAAAAAAGAATTTTCATTGTTTTGTCATTGTTCTCTGTTTCCCCAGCGTGTTGGGGTTAAAAAAAAAGAGAGATACTGTGTGTCACTGGCTTTAAATGTTTTGGTTGCAACAGGGTGTTGGGGATGTAAAAGCATTTTTAAAATTTTTTTCAAACAGAGGTTGTTGCATGCAGGCAAGAATGGGAGGGCTGTTAGGGATGGACAGGTACAAAAGAAAGGCATTTAAAAATGTTTTGGGAAAAAAGTATATTTTGGATATGGATACTATGTTTTCCCCATTTTCATAAAAATTAAGGGGAAAGTTTCCCCTAAAAAATAATGTGCATCGTACATGAAATTGTACAAAAAAAAATGTGCATGTTGCAAAGAAAAAATCGAAAAATGAAACAACATTATATTTTTAAAGTGAGGGTTGGGATCTCTGCTAAATTTCTAAAGGAATCAGCCCAAGCTTCCGTTTTTTGCCCCTACCCCGGGCTACAAATCCCAAACACACCACAATTTACCAGTTCTGTTTTAGCAATTAACAGAAGAAAAAACTTCTTTTGGAAACATTGTCTAAATGTTTTGGGTTTCTTAATTTAATGAGAAGGCATTGAGCATTTTTTTTTTATATGTGTGTGTGTGTGCACGAGCTCGTGCACGCGCGAACATGTGTGTATGTTTGTGCGTGCGTGCGTGCGTGTGAGTGTGTGTGTATGTGTTGGTATTGAGTTGTTGTTGTTGTTGTTGTGCGTTCCCAGCTTTACGCCTGGGGGTCACCCACACATGCACTCTGACTCACTCATCCACCTGGAATCTCTGTGAGATAGGAAGTACACCGGGTGAGAAGTTTGCGTGTACGACTATTTTCAAGTACCTCGCCACATAGGCAGCCATACTCCGACTTCAGAGGATTTTTTCTCCTATAAAGGAGAGTGCAGGTTGTTATGTTAAGAGCTTATGGCTGAAGGCAATCTCAACACAACATTTTAAACATAACAACATTTTAATGTAGGCCTTGGCAATTAGCTGACATCAATACCTGACACAGCTTTTGGCCTTGGCCAGTTGGTATGAGTGATTTGGAGGGGAGGGGGTTGAGTGTAAGAGGGATGGATGCCCCTGCGCATGCGTGTTCGCGCGTGCGTGCGGGTGTGTGTGTGTGTATGAAGGCAGTTGAGGAAGTGTCCAGCATAGGACTGTCAGATGAAATTTGCATATTTTATGTGATTGAGAGGACATGTGATCAATAATATAATAATAATAATATATGGAATTTATATAGCACCGAATCTTGTAAAACAAACATGAGTGAAAATTGTTTCTGAAGTGATATCTTGCAATGTTTTGATTAACACCCTATTTTCTCTTTTTATGACGTAAAAGTTACATGACATGAAAGAGCACAGTGTGTGAGGTTTGTGTGTGTGTGTGTGTGTGTGTGGTTTTTTTTTGGTTTTTTTTCCATACAGCATTGTGTTAACAATGCAGTAGCCTAGAGCTGACATGGTTGTATTTGATGTATACATTGAGTGGTGAATGTTTTGAGAATGCAATAACTTGTGAGTATAGTAACTATTATGAAAATGCAAGAAAACCTAATGAGCATCAATGATTTCAAATGTTATGATTTATGATGTGCTTGATGTTTGTATTTTGTAGGTGAGAAGGTGTTAACATACCAGGTATAGCTTCATCAATAACTTTGTTTATAGGTCTATTGTCTTTTTGTGGTACCCTGGGAAGTGGTTAAGGTGAACTGAGTTTTTGTTTTAGCTGTGTTTTGTTTTGATTTGTTGGCATACGACAGTCTTTATTTAGGCATGATGTTGGAATATGCTTTTGCAAGAGTATACAGTTATGAGTGCACTCCAGGGTATTATGCCAAGTCTTACCAAACTTATGTGAATTTTTTCATCTTCACTTTTCATCTTCAATATTTTGCCCTCAATGTGTATTGTGGCCAAAGGCCGATGTACATTAAACAAATTTTAGAGTTCAGAGTTCAGAGTTCAGAGTTCTCTGTCTGCCTCACATCTCTCTCTCTCTCTGTCTGTCTGTCTGTCTGTCTGCCTGTCTCTGTCTGTCTGTTGCCTGTCTCTGTCGTCTGTCTCTCTGTCTCTGTCTCTGTCTGTCTCTCTCTGTCTCTGTGTCTGTCTGTCTGTCTGTCTGCCTGTCTCTGTCTGTCTGTTTTCTGTCTCTGTCTGTCTGTCTCTCTGTCTGTCTCTTTTTTTTTCTCTGT
>CM054165.1:42819386-42867475 GCA_028751875.1 Rapana venosa
TTGGGTTTTCTGAAAACAACAATTCTCTTTTGGTGGAAGAATATTGTTAAAGGTGTTTTAGCTTAACTGCATTTGAATATAAATAATTAAAGAGTATACATCAGTCGTGATTTAGTTTCAAAATGTAGATGGTTTCTTGGGTATACGGGGTGTCTTTGGGTGAAAATATACCAATTTTGTTAACCTAGAGGTCCCAAGGGAAATAACCCTAGTTGCCTTAGCGTAGTTATGGGGGTACGCTGAGGAATGGCAAGTATGACATGTTTCAGGTACCTGTGGGTGCTCCAGTGGTGGAGTCGTACCTGGAGAGGGTGCGGGCCGGGTGTGCCCTGAGGAGTCGCCGACGGCTTGTCCTTTGGGACCTTCTGTCCCTTTAATTCCCCTGGATCCACCTCTTTTCCCCATGACCTTTTCCCCTTTCCCTCCCTACTGCCCCCGTCACCCGTGACCCTCCTGAGGATTCACCCTTTGCCCTGAGATATATATATATAATATATATATATAAGCTTTTATATATATATATTCCCATACCTGATTTCAAAGAGTAGGCCATTGTGTGCCGGTGGGAACGGATGACAAAATTTACAAAACCGCATACACACGGGGCTGGATGTAAAAACAACATAAGTGCTTATTCCATTATACTCGTATAAAAAGAATAAATACATAAATAAATACGTTGGCTACATCCCGGTTTTAAATTTTGGGGGGTCATGTAGTATCTTCTTTAGAGTGCAGGTGGAAAAAAAATGTTGGTGATTTTCACGGATTTTTTTAAGCATGGAAAAATGGGACTGTGCACTCTTTTTTGGGATTGAGGACATAGAGCAATCCCAGGTAGTCATGAGAAAGTTGGAAATAATCATCAAATGAGGTTTGCCTGTATTCCTCAGCGTTGACCCGCGCATACTTATTGCGGTAAAGAAAGCTAGCAGACGGCAAAGGACTGAGGGGGTACAGTGTTTGCTGAAAAAATAAAACATTCAAACCTCCCAAAATTGTTCAAAATCACCTGAGTTTTGAGTCAGAAGCTATTCTTTCACAAAAAGTGGTTTTTTTTTTCTGTGGATGCCTTAGTACGTGAGGTATGAATATAAGAGTCACATAGAAAAACAGAGGGGAAATAGTGATTTTTTAATACCCGTGAGCGGCCTGTATAATCCCCTCCCCCTCCCTACTCCCCGTACCCTGTCCCCTTGTCCCCCTCCGCCCACTCCCCCTAGTTACCCTGCCCCTCTCCATCCCTGTCCCCTTCGCTCATACTCACCCCGCCTTTTCCCCTCCCTCCCATTCCCTCCATTTTTCTAAACCCTCTACCTTTTATTCACCTTGCCCCTACCTCCCTCCCGACACTCTCCCCTTAAAGTCCTAATCCAGCCTTTCCTATCTTTCCCGTGTACCCCTCCAGCTCTAAAAAGCAGAACATGGGAAGAAAAATGACACATCTCCTCCAAAGCTGAGAGGTTTACAAGTTGGGCGTGACCCCCCATAGCGACCACAAATTCTACACTCACAGCTAAAGCTGCTGCATTTAGAGTTTTAAAAAAATATTATTAATTTGACAATTCTTAACTTTAACGGTGTCTTTTCCTATATCTCTTCAGAAATTAAAGAAAAGGCTTATTCTAAATGAATTCAGTTTCACCATGTCTTTGTTTCAGACAGGTAAACAGTGTAGAGTTACAATTTTATATACAAATTGCTGCTTCATTTTCATCAGATACACACTTTTATCTGTGCTTCTCTAGGATTTCAAACAAAAAAAAGGGAATATAACTTTATAACAGCCTTTTGAAGGGGAAGTAATATTGCCAAAAAATAGAATGAAAGTTTTTTTCACGCACATAGAATGTGTCAAAAACGCTAATTACATTTGAGCAACGTTAGTATGCAGCATAATTTAAAACATGGAAAATAACTTACAGCGTAGAAAGAGATTTTGTCACTGGAAAATTTATCGGGGTGGCAGGGCTGTAAACAACATGAAATGATGATGATGTTTTTTGGTATGGATTTGTATAGCACTTTATCATGTAAAAAAAAAACCCAAAAGCACTTATTTTCAAACTATTTTGTACATAATTATGCAACCCCCCCCCCCCCCACACACACACCCCCCCCCCACACTTGAGAAAAAATTCTGTGCACCCATGGATTTCGTTATGTTTGGACAAAGCAGAATTGTGGTAATTCTTCATCTAATGGCATGATTCTCTATCAGCATACCCTGACTACTTAGATTACGATCCCATTTATATAGAGCAAAATTAATGATGTGTGTGAAGTAAAATCTTTAGAATATCGTAGGCTATATGTTTTAAATGAGGTCAAACAGATTACCTTTAAACGGAATTTCCGTTATGGCAAACCGATTACCGATCCATTCTGCTCTCAGTGTGATGCCAACAAATTGAAGATGTTTGTCCCTTTATGCCGTATGCCCAAAATATGCTGTATTGCAAAGAAAATTATTCCTTTGTATTATTAGAGATTTCCGTCGAATCTGAAAGTGCAGCTTCTTTGCTATGAACACAAAACCCAGTTTGATGTTTTAAGTTAAAATTTTTTCTAACTAAATGTTTAGAAAGCAAAATTAATGATCCCCACCTTACATGAAAGTTTATGATTAACTGTTGTTCCTATGACCATATGGCCTGAAAAAATTGAATTAAAGTTATTGTTATTATTACACATACGAGAGACACACACTCAAATGAAAGTTGAACTTTGGTGGGGAAATGGTACACACACTTGCTTATTTAATGACGATCTGGAATATAATTTGACTTTGACTTTCACACTTTCATACACAAAACACGCACGCACCCCCACCACGCGTACACGCACGCGAGCACAACACAACAAGTTTTGTAAATAAATCTTTACACTCAATAAATATCACTTTGACTTGACCTTGACTTGAATTTACAAAACACACACCACACACACACACACACCAACACACACAACACACAACACACACACACACACACAACACCAACACAAACAACCCCCCTTCTACACATCTGGAGGAGAACATTGCGTTCGAAATCGTTCAAGGGGACTTTTTCCCTGGAGTTAACATAAGGCAGACTTACTCTCCCCAAAAGTCCTTCGGATGAGACTATTAAACTGAGGTCCCGTGTGCGAACGCACGCAGAATTTCTTGCGCATACATCAAATCCTGTTCCGCTTTTCGGAAAGAGTTGGCCATTGTGCCGGTGGGAACTATGAATTCTTTTTACAAAATTCATTCATACGAGGAATTGATGTGGAAAAAAGCAGATTTGTGCTATCAATTACCTCGATAAAAAAAATAAATAAATTAATGAATACACATTAAATACAACGCATTGGACATACACAAGCACGAACTTATTAGAGGGCACATGTATGATGGCATTATTTAATTAATAATAATAATAATAATAAATGTATGGAATTTATATATCGCTGAATCTTGTTAAAAAGCAAAAATCAAGCGCTCAGATTTTACTTTAAGTCACAGCCAGATTTCTTTCCGTGAAATTCGGTGCTTCCCGGGCGAGAGGGGGAGAAGAACGCGTCGCCAACTTACGCTGCGCCACCCTTTCACCCTTTTTTTTTTTTTTTTTTTTTTTTTTTTTTTTTTTCTGCAGCTGTATTTGTTTTCCCTATCAGAGTGGCTTTTTTTACTAAGAATTTTGCCAGGTGGCAAACTCCTTTGTTGCGTGGGTGGGGGTTTTTTTTTACGTGCGCTAAAATAATTACGTGTTAAACACTCGGGACCTCGGTTTATCGTTCTCATCCGAAAGACTAGCGCCCAGACACCACTCATGGTCTAATGGATGGGAAATAAATTTCCGGTCCCAATGGGGTAAGACCGCCGCACACTTCAGACCGGATTTTCGCTTTCTAGACAGCCGCTTTACCTTCTAGAACACCGATCCTTTTAGACACGTTTATGGTTTAAGTCACATGGGGTGATCTTCTTTGACTGTGTCTTTTAACTTGGAAGAGGTTCAGTGTTCAGAAGTTCAAAAACGGTTCATTGGAGTCTAGAATTACTTTTATTTACACAGTCACTTTTGTGACATTGTACAAAGCCTTTAAAACAAAATAAACCTACCCCATTCCTGGTAAAAACAACACAAGTTTAACAAGCTAAATGAAATAATGATGTGATGTATGATAATAATATAATAATACATGAATTTATTTACACTATATCTTGCATAAACAATCAAAGTGCTTGCATTCATCTTCTCGTCACATGCATCAGTTTACAATAATAGTTTTTACAATTTCAATGTATAACACCACTCACACACGAAAATGAAATGAAATGAGAAGGCCATACAAATGCGGTGTGTACACAAGTGTTCTTCTTATTTCTATTTTTGTTATTTAGTTTGCAGTGCATGTGTGACAGTTTGCTTGTACAGCCCCATTTTTGAATAGAAAGTTGTAAGGGACTTCTGTCTCAAGCTGCAATGATTTTAATTGCATTTGAACCCTGTTTTACATGTGTCTTCGATTTGCAAAAACAGGCTGTGCGTGCTATTTCATTTCAATATTATTTTACCCTTCACAGGCTTATTAGCAAATAAATAATTGATTGATCTTAAACTGTCTTATTCAGTTTAGTGTTTGAAGTGGTTTAGGAGTCCAGATAAAAGCTTCATTTTGGAATTGAAGCAACAATTTTGATATGGCGAAATGTTGGAATTGATGTGTACATGTCTGGAACAAGTACAGGGTGATAATGATGTATTAGGTTTGATAGACTTCTACGTTTTAAAATTTCCCAAACGTTCCATAAGAAATAACACCTTGAAAGTTGGAATAGTTAGTTTATGAGTAGGTTGTTTAAACTATGAAGGACAAACTGCTTTGAGGTGTGTTTGGATATTTGTGATCCTGCAGGGATCCTCCTAACTTCTAATCCTCTAGCTTAAGTCAAAGTCAAAAGTCAACTTTTATTTTCAGATGGTCATTAGGAGATGTGTCGTCTATCTTCCTCTCTTTGTGTTGTGAGGGGGAACAGGCTATGGGAGGAGGGGGTAGGCGTAGGAGGGGGAGGGAGGTTGGGGGAGAAGGGATGTGGAGAGATGTGAGGTTTATATTGTAATAATAATACTAATAACAAAATATAATATATGGAATTATTCGAGCGCTAATATCTTGCAGTTAAAAATCAGAGTGCTTCCATTCAATTGGCTCGCTACACAGCAACCAACAATGATTAAACAATATTTCTAACAAATTTAAAATGTACACCACTGCGCGAACACAAACACAGGTTGTACATTTCAGCTGGGTAATGGTATTTTGGCTTTTTAAGGCTTGGGTCAGATATGAGATGAAACAGATGGGGAAAATCTTAGGTTGAAATAGGTATGTTTTTGCGGCTGGATTTAAAGTGTCGTAAGTAGTCTTTTCACGAGGGAGGAGAGAGGGAGGTCATTCCAGATTGAATGGACCCAGAATAGCGAAAGTGTGACGGCAACAGTGGATTGGTTGAATTAGGTATTCGTTTAGCCAGGGTATTTGCAGCAGAGCGGAGGAACGAGAAGGAGTGTACAGGTGACGACAATTCACAAAGAAATGGGGTTGCGTTTTGTGGAGGACATTTGTAACCAGAGGGTACTGAATCTTGTTACTTTACTCTCTTGGCACAGGCAACAGTGGAGAGATTGAGGAGTGGAGTAATATGCTCAGATTTTTTTCTTTTGAGGATAGTTGAATGCAGTTTTGTATGCGTTGAGGGCAATGTGATAGATGATGGTGGAGGACCAGCCAAAAGAGACTTACAATAGTCCAGACGTGAAAGAATAAGAGATGCCTCGAGTTTGGATGTTGCATCAGTGGCAGGACTTTCGGATTGCACTTATCACGCCCTAATTGATGTAGCTGGATGGCAGGTCTGGGTGATGAATTTTTGTATAGAGAGTGTTGTTGGTCAATAAACAACAACTAGATACTTAACTGCAGTGGATGCGGAACTGATGTTATTGCAAATTCTATGAATCTGTTGTAATGGAAGAGAGTTTGTGTTTGGACCATAATCATGGTTGGTTTTATCTGCATTTAGCTGGAAACCTGGGTTTTGTATTCATCAGTTTTGAATGTATTGAAGGCAATGTGACATATTGTCATGAGAGGAGGCAGATTTTCAGGAGTGTCACTGATGTGAATCTGACATCATTCAGCGCAGGAAATGATGGTTGATCTGGAGACGGTTTTATTATGTATGAGAGTGGAACGTGTTAGAGATGTGAACAGGGCAGGCCCAGAAACTTGATCCTTGTGGAGACTCCACATTCAGTTTTGCAGGAATTGATTGAATTTTGTTTACTGTGGACTGTATGGGAATCGGTCAGTGAGGTTTGAACTAAACCAGGTAAGGAGCCTATGCACCTTTGATTACCAAACATTTTTTTGGAGGATGGGAGCGAGGAGAGAAGGATAGAGTGATATTAGAGTCAAATGATGAGATAAGATCGAGAGGAGTGAAAGGGGGGAGATTTTTGCCTGAGTCAAGAAGCGTTTTTTTAGAAGCGTTGTTTTAACGTATGGCGGGGTGGTTTCAGTGCATGTGGTTGACGCGATAGGCAGACTGAAATGCGGGAAGGAGATATATGAATGAAGATGGCTGTTGAGTGTTTAGAACTATTTTCAAGGACTTTGGAGATGGAAAAGTTAGGTTAGAACAGGTCTGTAATTTTTCAGTATGTTTAGGGTCGAGGTCGTGCTTTTTGAGTAGAGGTGTAACGATTGCAGTTTGAGTTATGTGGAAAAAAATTCCAAAGAAGAGATGAGTTTACAATTTCGTGATAGTGGTATAACTGTGGATGGCCTGCGTTGAAAGAGAAGCTAGGCATAGGATCAGATCACATGTTTTTATGGCCATTTAATTTATAGTTTTTCCTGATTTCTTCTCACTTTTGGCTGAAGGAAAGGAGGAGGAGTGCCGTGAATGGGTCAGTAGGTACAGGTGAATGGAATCTGTTCCAGTCTGGAGCGAATGTTATGGATTTGTCTGAAAAAGAACAAGGAAAATATATCAGGAAGTTCAGAGTTGTCTGTGAAAAGTAGGCAGAGGGCTTGATCATTGCAGATTGAAGAAGAGTTGAGTGTGTGGGGGAAAGATGTTTTTGGATGTTGCATTGAGATACTTGAGCAGAGTAGTAGTTTGTCTTTGCTGAATGGATTAAAGTTTTGACTTTGTTTATTTGTTTTCGAAAGAGCGTTTGTTTATTTCAGTTTTGTTTTTTCGCACTGCCGTTCTAGTTGTTGCGTATGCGCTTTGCCACGGATTACTCAATGGGTGTACCTATGGGTGAAAGGCATTATCAGGAAGATATGGTAGTGGGATGTTCATGCTCTATCAAGCGTTGGCTGGAACAGTGTTATAGTGTTTAGAAGGGTCAGTGTTCTTCAGGGTTTGTGATAGGCATTTATCATATAGAAAGTTTTTGCAGCTACTATTGCATTTTTCTGCAAGAATGTCATGGTAACAGAAAGAAACATTAATACAGATAAACAGCGTGAAGGGAGCTTCCGTTTTCGGATCGTTCCTCGCTTGGTAGGGTGGTTTATATGCGCAGGTACCCTCGATGTCATCCAGCGATATCCGCATCAGAAAACTTCTCAGGAATGGGAACATGGATAGTACAGGACTATGCTACAAAAGGAAAATTGGAAGAAAATCTCAAACAGGGGAAATGGAAGACGAACCTCAATATACAAGGACTGTTCAGAAGTGTGATGGAAAGATGCAGGCTGCATAACATGCTGACAACTACACCATTCTTTACTCAGGAGGAGATCAACACCAGAAGGGAATTGGCATCATTCTAGGATCAAGAAAAACCTCAAAGACCCATCAAAAGGTTTTGGACTGTAATTGAACAGAGTCTGATAGTTAAAACTTAAGGGTACACCTATTTCGACATGGAATAGTTCAAGTATAGCACCAACAGCTGTTAAAGATGACGCAAGAAATTGAAGAATTTTATGCAAAGTATCGAAATGGCAATGACGCAATGAAGTACTCAAGAATATCAGAACAATAGTGGGTGTCCTCAATTCAAGTAGGAAAAGGGAAAGGAAACCACCAGTTGGCCCCCATTGGAATAGGAGTGAGTAAAACGAAAGAGGAGAGCGGCTCCGGAATGTTGCAAGAACAAAAGCTGGCTGTGTCTATGAACACAATGGTTTGACAAACCATCCAAGAAGATGCTGGACGTGGGAAAAGCCCTGGCGACAGAACCAGGAATCAAATTAGATTACATCTGATTCAAGATACGTTCCGGTAACTCTATAAACGTCTTGTAAGTATGCTCAGGTGCAGGCTGTGGAAGTGAATCATGTCCCAGTAATTGGGACAATGCGACTAAATTGTAAAAAGTTGTCAAAAGCAAAAAGAAACCAAAATGCAATGAACAAGCTACAAACTGACGAAAGAAATCAAAGAAAACATACAAGATCAAAGTTGGTAAAACACAATTCGTTGGCCTAGATAACTCACCACTTACAGAGGAAAATGCAGATGATGAAAGATGCATCAGCGCGCAGCAAAGATATATACCAGTCATAAATAGAAGGAACATAAGAAGTGCGATGAGCTCCGAGATCTTAAAACCTAATGGGAAAACAGAAGAAAGGGCAAAAGTAATCGAAAAGAAGTATAAAGAATCGACAAACTGGCTGAGAAAAGTGTAATGAGCAAGGAAAAATGGATAAAATATGCAGTGCAGGAAATTGATACGTTGCAAATTTTGATAGCAAACTATGCCATGAAAAATAAAAGATGTGACAGGGAAGAAACCATCTGCAAAGACAGGTTGTATAAAGTCGAGAGATGGAGAAATATCAATGAAAGAAAGATATTCTTAAAAGGTGGTAGAATACATCCGAAGAGTTTTATCCACGACGACAGAGGTTTCCACCTCCTCATTTAGCAACGAAAGTATGGCACATAATCATGGAAGACGAAGTGAGACATGCACTCAGCAAGATTGTGAAAAGTTGGTAAGGCGCCAAGGACTGATGAATAATCCATCTGAATTGATAACAGCCCTGATGAAGTGGGAATTATGGCAGTCACAAAACTACTAAAACAATATATATGAACAGAGAGATTCCGACAGATATTGAAGAAGGCCATCTACATTGCGATCCCTAAGAACGGGGCACAGCTGAATGTGACCAAACATCTAAATCTAGCCTGATGTATGTCCACCTCACCAAAGTTCTTTTTACGAATACTCATGAAGGAGAATGACGCATAAAAATATCCCAGAAATAGAAACGCATTTTGGATTCATGCAGACAAACGCACCAGAAATGCACAATCTTCGCATTGAAAATCTCATGGAAAGATCCATCGCGGTCAGAAAGACCTGGTACCTCTGCATCATTGACTACTCAAAAGCGTTCGACAAGTACGACACTCGACTTGTTTGATATTCTGTGCTAGGGTATAACATGACGGGAAAGATCTTTTGAGTCTCTCAGAAACATATAATTGGGAACAGGAGACAGCCATTAGAGTCGGACAATGACATCAGTCAATATAGACCAATCTTGCAGGGGTGTGAGGGGGGGGGGGGGGGGGGGGGGGGGGGGGCATAGGGCTGCGTGTTCTCACCTGAATTATTTAATGTTTATAGTGAAATTAATTATTACGAAGAAATATTGAGGAATCATGAGGATTTAGTTGTAGGTGGCCACAGCATCAAACTACCTGAGATATGCAGTTGACACAGTCTTATCGCCGACTCTGAAGAAAAAACTGCAAAAGATTTTAACAACAGTAACAGACGTAAGCGAAAGAAAGATTATCAGCTCAATGCAAGAAGACAGAATGCATGGTGATCTCGAAAAAAGCTGTTATACCACCAATGCAACATAGCCTGTAACGGAGAGAGAGATCAGACAGTAAAAACCTTTAAATACCTTGGTTGTACTATCACCCGGATGGCCAGTGTGACCAGAAAATCAAGGAAGAGTATCGGTCAATCCTTTAAGGCAACTTTTAACATCATGAATTGCATTTTTACCAACAGTAGATAAGCCTCAAGACAAAGATTCCATGTTTTGAGTGGCTAGTATGGTCAATTCTTCTGTACGGTATGGGTGTGCTGGACCCTAGCCAAGGACACTGACAGAGACTAGAAGCAGTGGAGGATGTGGTTGATCCGGAGAATCATGAAAGGTCTCATGGACAAATAGAAAAACATATGACAGAAGTAATGGAAATGGCTGGATACAAGAGTTCCTTCTCAACACCATCAGAGAAGACAGCTCAAAATTTTCGGGCATATTTTCAGGCTTGACGGACTAGAGGAAACTGTTATGGAGTGGCAAAAATATGTGGAAACAAGAGCAGAGGAAGACAACGCACAAATTCACAGAAGCTTCAACACTTTCGCAACAATTAAAGAGGGCACAACAATGAGCTCATGAGAGGACCGAGAACAGGGAAGAATGGAGAGCATGATCGTCGAGTCTGAAGACCAGGACCGGACATTGAGAAGAAGAAAGAGAAGAGAGGCATTCAGCATGCTGGGAAGAGAACGTTTGAATAAAATAGCCTTGAGGTTTACCACGGGTGATGCATTCTTCTTTTTGATAGGTTTTTCAATGTAAAGGAAGAAAAGAATGGCAGAATGGTTTCAGGAAAGAGTTGGTCAGTGACGGATAAGTAGGAGGTGACGGAATTTTGTGAAAATCGTGATGCGCAGTCTAGATATGACTGATGAGTGGTGGTTGGCTTCATTCACCAGCTGGGAAAGAGAGTGATTTGACAATAAAGAGAAAAGACGCTGACAGGAGAAAGTTGGTTGTCGAAGTGAAAATTTAAAGTCACCAAAATGACAAGCTTCTTGGAGAGAGGCTGTTGTAGTGATCGAGGAGAGATTGAAAATTCTTGATGGAAAAACTGAACGATGTCAGTTTGGTCTTACGGCTGGGAGGTGGGCGTAAATGGCAGCAGAATGTAATAGAATGACCGGGGGTAAGGTGAGGTTGAGTTCTCAGACTTCTACGATTCAGGTGAGATAGGTTAGTAAAGAGTGGCAGAAAGAAAGAGCTGATAGCAGTGTGTCTTTGTAAAACTATGGCAATGCACCTCCACGGGATGGTCGGGTGGAAAGAAGAGTTGTATCGACAGGTTGTTGGTTGATGTCAGTACGTTTAATCTTTGGTTCATGAACCTTGTGGTTTAGCCAGGTTTCTGTGAGAAAAGATTATGATCGCTTTTTTCTGTTAGATATAAAATCTTGTGAAAGAAGTCGGCTTTTACTTTGGGCAAACGATTGCGCATTAAGATAAACATATATGAAGAAGTTTTGAAGAAGGCAAAGAGGTTTGAAGATGACTTTGGTGATTTTTAGGATGACAATAAGAGAAAGAGCACGGGGATGATGGTTGAGATGTGTGCAGTGGGGAAAGAGCAGACCAGAGTTGAGATGGCGAGTCAGGTGTTGGAAGATGGTGAAAGGATGGTTTGATAAGGTGATTTATAGTCTGATCACATTACTGGACACATTACTGTTAGAACACATATATTCAGGTCAAGGCAGAGGATGGTTCATCTGTGAGGACAAGATGGGAGTGCTGCGGCTGGTTGTGGTCGTTTTGTGGCAGTGAACGTCAGAGGGGATGGGGGAGACGGATGTAATGGAAGCACGCTGCAGGCGATGACGTTCCTGCCTGCAGTGTTCCTCATCGGTTTTGCTGCAGTAAATTCCTAAGTTTGAAAGAATGCTGTTTAGTTCTGGACTGTATAGGGAAGAAATCACGTGAGGACATTGCCTTTATTGTCTGCAGCAGTTGATGTCATTGTAGTGGAGTGGCGAACACTGGGCGGTGGTGATGGGGGAGATTTTGAGTTTGTGGATTCAGGTGAAAGTCGGCTGCGGCAGGGTCAGAGTACATTGGGTCAAAAGGACCAGCACCCAAAACAGTGTAATTACATATCATCAGATTTTGAGAAATAAATAGAAAGATGAATTTATTAATTCATAATAATTCAAAAAGCAAATTAATATTGAAGAAAAGGTCTGAACATACAATTCTGGGTGCCAACACGAACACAAAGGATGTAAAAATTTTCGGAAAGGCGCAGGGATACACACAAAACTTGACATCCCAAACATAGACACATACACCATGCAGCCGCCAGGCGCAAAGGTGAATCACTTCCCCTATTGTATAGGGATAAGGTAGGCTACCATGGCACAGTTTAAAGACAGTAGAGATATTTTATTGTACTTATTCGTTTATTTCGAGGATAGTGGAAACTCATTGCTTTTTATTTTTTTTTATCCAGGTTCCGTGTGTAAGAAGTTTTGTACATTTTGTCATCCGTTGCCACCGGCAAATTGGCCTACTCTTCCGAATAAAGCAGACGGGTTTTACGATTTGTGCGCAATGTTGTTCTTGCATTGCCTTGGCACAGTCAGGATTTGTTTATCCAAATAAAACACTTTCTATTTAATCATTCTCGAAAACTATTCTTTTGCTGTGTCACATTCTACAATCATTGGACTATGCTGTCACTATTTGGGGTACTGCAGTGACGAACTTGAAATCATTCATCGTTTATATAAAAAGAGCAGTAAAAACTTGCATTGTTAAAACAAGCACCCTGGCAATTGAGGATTATAAGCAAATTAATGTCCTTGACATTTTGAAACGACATTATCTCAATAAAGCTGTGTTTATGCAAAAAGTTGTTCATCTAAATGCACCTCGAAGATTACCAAGCTTTCAAAGTTTAACAACATAGACACAACCCATTTGCTAACAATTCCAGGACCAGAAATAACTAGTAATCGAGCCTTTGTATATCAGGCGAGTGACCTATGGAAATAAACTCCCCAAAAATTTGAAAATAATTAAAAGCAAAATCAGTATAAAACACAATCTAAAAAGATATTTCATGAATAAAAGTACAGAACATGACTCTGTAAACTTAAGTGAGTGATTATAGTGTTCATGATGTTATTCTTGTCATTAAAATCAGATATGACCAAGTTTTCATAATCATAAAGTAGTCATGTGTAAGCATTGATCTTTATGGGTTGATATGATATTAAACCCAACACGCTTGAACCTGTTCTGTGTGTGTGTGTTGTTTGTGTCGTGGAGCTGTGTTGTGTGTGTGTTGTGTTGTGTGTTGATATATATATATATATATATATATATATTATTATATATATATAAATATATATATACTATATTATAGATATATATATGGGTTCTTTTGTGTGTGTGGAGTGGTGTGTGTGTGTGTGTACAAGAGTGTGATGTGCGTGTGTGTTGGGTAATTTGGTTTTCAGTTTTGGTTTATTCCTTTCTTTGCTGTTTTGGCCTTTTAGTTTTTTTGTGTGTTACACAAAACTATGCTGATTTATTTTAGTTTTTGTCGCTGTTTAGTTTTATTTTTATTATATTAGATGAGTAAATTGTTATTGCTGACGTTGTACTGCTGGGTGAGGTTTACATTGCTGAATTTATTCTTTGATGAAGGCTTAACGATGTTCTGCCTCAAATCAAAAAAGCAATGTACATGCGTGTATATGACAGGGGGAAAGGTGAGGAATGGATTGTTTTGTTATACTTCTTTGCTCTGAATCCATAGCTGTTGGATATTCTTGTTTTCCTTAATATATGAGTATATTATGTGGTGTAAGGGATATGTGGAGAGGATGTGTAATGTGTTTATGTAATGTGTTTAAATGATACATCAGTTTCTTGTTTATATCCATTTGGTTGTTGTAGTTATGGTTGGTGGTGGTGGGTGTGGGATTCAGGTTTATTTGCTTTTTGTTTGTTTTGGGTTTAGGGTTAGTTTTCCATGGGCGGGGGTATTTTTGGATTCTTTTTTCTCGGCTTTTGTTAGTTCTATACTGTTCTTCATTTGTCTTGGCTGTTTATTTTTGTTCCTGTGTTGTTATTGTCGCTGTTGTTTTGTTGTACGTTATGTTTGTGTTTGATTGGTTATTTCCTGTCGTGGTTGTTCTTGTTGATTTCATCTTTGTTGTTGTTTTATTCAGTTGTTTGTAATGAGTTGAAGGATAGTGTGTGTATGTGTGTGAGGGGGGAGGGGGAGCAGTTGTTTTGGTGGGTTTTTAAAAAAAAATTAATTCTGTTTTGCCTTCTTTTTTTGTTTTGGTTTGGTTTTTTCTTAGTTGCTTGTTTGTTTGTGATTTTGACGGATATTCTTTTCAATGATTTTTGAATTATTTGAATTGTATGGTTTAAGATTTTTTGGGTATTTTGTTTTGTTTTGAATCTCCCATATATGCATGTTATTGTCTTTTCTTGTTTGATTTGTATAGTTTATCATAGAATAGGTTTTTATTCTATGTCTGCATATACATTATCTTTTTTTCTCGCTTTTTTTTTCTTTAGACAGATGGCTTGATAAAAAAAGCAAATGCACTGCTTATTCAATGTACCATCTGAAAATAAAAGTTTGACTTTCACTTTGACTTTGACTTTGTTTATAGTCTCATCCGAGGAACTTTTGGGGAGAGTGGAGTCGCACTGATGTTAATCCTTGTGTGTGTGTGTGTGTGTGAGTTTGTTTGTGTGTGTGTGTGTGTGTGTGTGTGTGTGTAGTGTGTGTGTGTGTGCCCTTTGTGTGTGTGTGTGTTGCGTTTTGTGTGTGTTTGTGTGTGTGTCAGTTATAAATTACTAAATATATAATTCTCAAGACAGCACAGGAATCACCCTCAATTTTCTTTTGAATATACTGGTAAAATTGAAACGTCATGATATAAATAAGCCCAATAACCCATACACTCATAAATAAAGAGGGAAAAAAAAATCATCAATACAGTGCATAAAATGAACATCTTCACATTGTAATGTATAAGGAGAGAGGGGGGAAGAGAAATGAGGGAGAGAAGATTGGGAGAGAGAGGGGCGAGTGTGAGTGTGTGTGTGTGTGTTGTGTGTGTGTGTGTGTGTGTGTGTGTGTGTGTGTGGGTCTGTGTGTGTGGTGGTAAAGATAATGATTTTTGGTTTGTAAAAGAAACGAAAAAATACTGGAATATAATTCTCAAAACTGCACACCATCACCATCAACACTCTTTTTGATCATACTCGTACAGCTTAAGACATATTATTTTTATGATAGAATGTATTTCTTATAAAACTAAAGTGTAATTCTTTAAAGCTTTACTGGTAAATCACTTACACAACATGAAAATTTCAAAAGGATGAGATGAGAGAGAGGACAACGGAAAGGCGACAGACTGGTGAAGGAGATAAGGCAGATAAGGTAGGGAGGGATATGCAACTTGTTTTAAGGTTATGGACTGTGCCTGTTTATTGTTGATGTATCAAGTGAGTTGTTATTGAGTTTTGTAGATTTTATGATTGATTTTGCTTAAACGATTCAGGAAGGGGAGTTCCACAGCATAGGGCTGATGTAATGTAAACTAGATTTGTATGAGTCTATTCTTGGAATTGGAGACCACTAGGGCTTGTTAGTATTTATGGATCTGGTTTTTTGGAGGAATTTGTCTTTTATGCATGATGGACAGTTCCTGTCATTATTTGAGCATTCATGGCACTTTGTTAATTTTTGATCTTTGGTGTGGGGGGAGAATATTTAACTGAGTATCGTCGGCTTGTCTTCTTTAATAGGACCAGTTTGAGAAAAAATAAGGGGCACTTTTATAGACTCCGTATCGGTTTCATAGTGTGTTCTTCACTAGAAGAATCCCTAGGGTCGCAAGCATGGTCTATTGAGGATTATATATGAGATTGGGACGAAATAGTGTCTTGAATGAAGTCAAGGAAAGTGCTTGATTTTAGAAGCTCTGAATTTCTTTGGGACATGTTTTTGCTATGTTGAGATATGTAAAAGAACCAGCTGAGATTTCATTAATTGTTAACCCTAGAAACATTGTGGTGATAGGTTTGATCTATTATTCCTTTTTTAATTTTGATTGGTGTAAGTTTATGGTTTAAGTTTCTTGAGCTTTTTGTCTGGTTATATAACTAGCATGCATTTTTTTTTGGGGGGGGGGGGGTGGGGACATATGGTTTTGTCGGTCCATTCAATAAGCTGATCAACGCTTTTGCATAGGAGAGGTTAACGTCATTGTGGCTAGTATGACTATTGTGTATCAGCAAATAGTTCACATTTGGATTTGATGTGGAGATGGAGGTTGTTAAGTCAATAAGAAAGAGAATAGGTCCTAGTAGGTTCCGTTGTGGTATCCATTAAATTGATGGCTTGTTGTTTGGATGTAGTTGGTACTTATTGAGACACTGTTGCAGTTTTCTAGATAAGAGCTGTAATTCTAAGGTATTGGTAGAGAAATGGCAGAGGTCTAGTATTTTTTTATGAGAAGGTGTGTTTAGTCAATGTTATGTCAAAAGCTTTTTTGAGATCTACAAATGTACTCCACAAAATTTTATTGTCATACTGTTTGATAGCTAGTTGTCTACAAGACTACTCAGTGCGTATAAACATGAGTGATTTTGTCTCAAATCAGATGTTTAGGTGAATTAGTTGGTAGTATCTAAACGATGGACGTAGTGTTTGTTATATGTTTTTTCATAGGTTTGGGAAAGGATGAGATATGATGGAAATTGCCTTATAGTTTGAAGGGTCTTTAATGTACCAGACTTGTAATTGGGGTTACTTAAGCTGTTTTGGAAGGCATTTGGAAACGGGTTTTTTTCCAAGACAAAGGTTAAATATATATATTAGGAGTGTCTCTAATTAACTGGAGCTGACAGCTTCAATATTCTGTTGTCTGTTTCCATCAAGACCACGCGTTTCTTGATTGTTTGAGGTGATTAGAATATCCATAGACATCGAAATAGAATAAATGGAATTGTGAAGTTTTGATGGAGTCAGGCTTTCCTTTCAAGTATTGTTTTTTTAGTTCACTTGAGTTTATTGGAACTTGATTTATCATTTTAATTTGTTAGTAGAGGACATTATGAAATGTTTGTTAGTTGTTCAGCAAGTAACGTCTTTGATTACATTTTGTTTTGGAAAGATGCATGATGTTGGTTATTTGATTTTATGGCTTCTCCAACAGTCTTTGAGTTTTGTTTGATAGTAAATCTTGGAAATAATTTCTTTTTTTCGCCGTTTCTGTGAGTTTATGGCATTTCTTAAATTTCTTTTCACTCTTCAAATATTTATGTTCTTTTAAAAAGTCTCTAAGATAGCATGCTTCTTCTTGGTCCTTAGTGAGCCAAGGTGGTTTGGGGATAGATTTGATCCTAATGATTTTTAGTGGGGCATGTTTGTTGTAAATAGCAGTAACAGTTTTTATCCAAGATTCTATGGCTAAATCTGGATCAGTAATGCTGAATGTTTCCGAAAGAATGGAGTTACTTAAATCTAAAAGAAATTTAGCAAAGGAACGATATGTTATAGTTTTGTGGCCAGGTTTGGGGATTTTTGTTCGTGTTTTTTTTACCATGTAGTACAGACTGGGTAGTGATCGCTGCAGTTATAGACTGGGATACACGTTTCAACAATGTTTTTAGGGTTAAGTACATAGATATGGTCAATTATTGTTCTTGAATTTGGTTTGACTCCCGTGGGTGAATTAACTAGTTGGTGGAGGTTGTATGAATTTACTATTGGGTCCACTTGATTTAGTTAATTTTGCTATATCATTATTAAAGTTTCTAATTAAGATTATTTCCCCTTGATTTTTAATAGGACTGTATTCATCATGGAATCAATTTGTCTCTATCCAGTTTTTTCTTTCTGTTGAAATTCCTTTAGCAGATCTCAATTGCAATAGGTTGGGCACCTTTTATACGAAACCTCATAATCCATTTGGTTTTCTACATCATAATGTTTCTAAATGGAGATTACGTGAAAGTTTTGGACTCACTAAATATAGATTTGAATTCCTGTTTCTTTGGGGTTTTTATCTGTTTATCTTTACGCAGGATTCTATACCTGGATTTTTAAATATCGTGTCCAATATTGTGGTATTACTGAAAGTCTCGACTCAGATAGCCTAGTTGTGAAAGGATTTGCCTTTGTTAGTGATAAATGGTGATATAGCTTCGATTGTCTATTGAATTGCATCTGGTTTATATTTAGGTGGCAAATACGTGCCATCCTCTGAGGGTCCACTTATTGTGATTGGAATTGATCTGTCTTATTTTGGTTTGTGAGGAAGGGATAGGTGTGAAGGAAAATAAACAAACAAGAAAGGAACAACTGGCAGTAAGAAAAAGAGAAAATAGATTTGTAGTGGGAGGACTCAACACCTGAAAGGGGAAAATGATAGGGTGGTGGTGGCGGATAAACATAAGTAGAACAAAACAAAAGAAACAAAATTGAGTAAGGTGAAAACAAAATAACCACTCAAACCGACAATAAAATACTGAAATCTGAAATTTTCACTGTTATAGAATTTTATTTTATTTATTTATTCATTGATATCGAGGATAATGAATCACAACAGCTACAACAAAACTCAGATAACTTCGTTAGTAACCTTACAAGTGTCAACACAAGGGTGCCCTGGTTCAATTATAGCCTGGTCATGGTTAGTCCCTCTTAGTGAAGAGTTTTTAAAGGCCACTAGAACTTAAAAGATTTAGGTCACACCAAATTACAAGTGACGCTCTCCTTGAAGCAACCTGATGAGCACTGAGGTGTGTCCCAAGAGTTGGTCAGCAGTTTGTCCTGTCACTGAAAAACGCCACTCAGAAAATATTAGGGGGTGGATAGTGGGGAATTCGCTAAACAGTTTATTCATCATTGAAAAAGGCCACTCAGTACATAGTCTGGGGACTTGCTACACAGTTTATTCCGCCACTGAACAATGCCACTCAGCAGTCATTGAATAATGCCACTCAGCAGTCACAATGTCACTCAGCAGTTACTAAATAATGCCACTCAGCAGTCACTGAATAATGCCACTCAGCAGTCACTGAATAATGAATGCCAATCAACAGTCACAATGTCACTCAGCAGTTACTAAATAATGCCACTCAGCAGTCACTGAATAATGCCACTCAGCAGTCACTGAATAATGAATGCCAATCAACAGTCACTGAATAATGCCACTAAGCAGTCACAATGTCACTCAGCAGTCACTGAATAATGCCACTCAGCAGTCACAATGTCACTCAGCAGTCTGTAAAATGCACTCCAGCAGTCACTGAATAAAGAATGCACAACGAAAGTAATGAATAAAAGCCACTCAGCAGTCCCTGAATAATGCCAATCAGCAGTCACAATGTAACTCAGAAGTCACTGAATATTGTTCACTCAACAGTCACAATGTCAACTCAGCAGTCTGAATAACGTTACTCAGATGCGTTAGTGCAGTCTAAGTGAGAGCAATCGGGCTCAAGATAAGCAGTCGCTTGAATTGAAGCCAGTCAGCAGTACCTGAACAATGCCATAACAGCATTCAGTGAATATTGCCATCAGCATTCCACTGAGGGGACTTTTTCCCTGGAGTTAACATAAGGCAGAGCTACTCTCTCAAAAGTCCTTCGGATGAGACTATAAACTGAGGTCCCGTGTGCGACGCACGCAGAATTTCTTGCGCATACATCAAATCCTGTTCCGCTTTTCGGAAAGAGTTGGCCATTGTGCCGGTGGGAACTATGAATTCTTTTTACAAAATTCATTCATACGAGGAATTGATGTGGAAAAAAGCAGATTTGTGCTATCAATTACCTCGATAAAAAAAATAAATAAATTAATGAATACACATTAAATACAACGCATTGGACATACACAAGCACGAACTTATTAGAGGGCACATGTATGATGGCATTATTTAATTAATAATAATAATAATAATAAATGTATGGAATTTATATATCGCTGAATCTTGTTAAAAAGCAAAAATCAAGCGCTCAGATTTTACTTTAAGTCACAGCCAGATTTCTTTCCGTGAAATTCGGTGCTTCCCGGGCGAGAGGGGGAGAAGAACGCGTCGCCAACTTACGCTGCGCCACCCTTTCACCCTTTTTTTTTTTTTTTTTTTTTTTTTTTTTTTTTTTCTGCAGCTGTATTTGTTTTCCCTATCAGAGTGGCTTTTTTTACTAAGAATTTTGCCAGGTGGCAAACTCCTTTGTTGCGTGGGTGGGGGTTTTTTTTTACGTGCGCTAAAATAATTACGTGTTAAACACTCGGGACCTCGGTTTATCGTTCTCATCCGAAAGACTAGCGCCCAGACACCACTCATGGTCTAATGGATGGGAAATAAATTTCCGGTCCCAATGGGGTAAGACCGCCGCACACTTCAGACCGGATTTTCGCTTTCTAGACAGCCGCTTTACCTTCTAGAACACCGATCCTTTTAGACACGTTTATGGTTTAAGTCACATGGGGTGATCTTCTTTGACTGTGTCTTTTAACTTGGAAGAGGTTCAGTGTTCAGAAGTTCAAAAACGGTTCATTGGAGTCTAGAATTACTTTTATTTACACAGTCACTTTTGTGACATTGTACAAAGCCTTTAAAACAAAATAAACCTACCCCATTCCTGGTAAAAACAACACAAGTTTAACAAGCTAAATGAAATAATGATGTGATGTATGATAATAATATAATAATACATGAATTTATTTACACTATATCTTGCATAAACAATCAAAGTGCTTGCATTCATCTTCTCGTCACATGCATCAGTTTACAATAATAGTTTTTACAATTTCAATGTATAACACCACTCACACACGAAAATGAAATGAAATGAGAAGGCCATACAAATGCGGTGTGTACACAAGTGTTCTTCTTATTTCTATTTTTGTTATTTAGTTTGCAGTGCATGTGTGACAGTTTGCTTGTACAGCCCCATTTTTGAATAGAAAGTTGTAAGGGACTTCTGTCTCAAGCTGCAATGATTTTAATTGCATTTGAACCCTGTTTTACATGTGTCTTCGATTTGCAAAAACAGGCTGTGCGTGCTATTTCATTTCAATATTATTTTACCCTTCACAGGCTTATTAGCAAATAAATAATTGATTGATCTTAAACTGTCTTATTCAGTTTAGTGTTTGAAGTGGTTTAGGAGTCCAGATAAAAGCTTCATTTTGGAATTGAAGCAACAATTTTGATATGGCGAAATGTTGGAATTGATGTGTACATGTCTGGAACAAGTACAGGGTGATAATGATGTATTAGGTTTGATAGACTTCTACGTTTTAAAATTTCCCAAACGTTCCATAAGAAATAACACCTTGAAAGTTGGAATAGTTAGTTTATGAGTAGGTTGTTTAAACTATGAAGGACAAACTGCTTTGAGGTGTGTTTGGATATTTGTGATCCTGCAGGGATCCTCCTAACTTCTAATCCTCTAGCTTAAGTCAAAGTCAAAAGTCAACTTTTATTTTCAGATGGTCATTAGGAGATGTGTCGTCTATCTTCCTCTCTTTGTGTTGTGAGGGGGAACAGGCTATGGGAGGAGGGGGTAGGCGTAGGAGGGGGAGGGAGGTTGGGGGAGAAGGGATGTGGAGAGATGTGAGGTTTATATTGTAATAATAATACTAATAACAAAATATAATATATGGAATTATTCGAGCGCTAATATCTTGCAGTTAAAAATCAGAGTGCTTCCATTCAATTGGCTCGCTACACAGCAACCAACAATGATTAAACAATATTTCTAACAAATTTAAAATGTACACCACTGCGCGAACACAAACACAGGTTGTACATTTCAGCTGGGTAATGGTATTTTGGCTTTTTAAGGCTTGGGTCAGATATGAGATGAAACAGATGGGGAAAATCTTAGGTTGAAATAGGTATGTTTTTGCGGCTGGATTTAAAGTGTCGTAAGTAGTCTTTTCACGAGGGAGGAGAGAGGGAGGTCATTCCAGATTGAATGGACCCAGAATAGCGAAAGTGTGACGGCAACAGTGGATTGGTTGAATTAGGTATTCGTTTAGCCAGGGTATTTGCAGCAGAGCGGAGGAACGAGAAGGAGTGTACAGGTGACGACAATTCACAAAGAAATGGGGTTGCGTTTTGTGGAGGACATTTGTAACCAGAGGGTACTGAATCTTGTTACTTTACTCTCTTGGCACAGGCAACAGTGGAGAGATTGAGGAGTGGAGTAATATGCTCAGATTTTTTTCTTTTGAGGATAGTTGAATGCAGTTTTGTATGCGTTGAGGGCAATGTGATAGATGATGGTGGAGGACCAGCCAAAAGAGACTTACAATAGTCCAGACGTGAAAGAATAAGAGATGCCTCGAGTTTGGATGTTGCATCAGTGGCAGGACTTTCGGATTGCACTTATCACGCCCTAATTGATGTAGCTGGATGGCAGGTCTGGGTGATGAATTTTTGTATAGAGAGTGTTGTTGGTCAATAAACAACAACTAGATACTTAACTGCAGTGGATGCGGAACTGATGTTATTGCAAATTCTATGAATCTGTTGTAATGGAAGAGAGTTTGTGTTTGGACCATAATCATGGTTGGTTTTATCTGCATTTAGCTGGAAACCTGGGTTTTGTATTCATCAGTTTTGAATGTATTGAAGGCAATGTGACATATTGTCATGAGAGGAGGCAGATTTTCAGGAGTGTCACTGATGTGAATCTGACATCATTCAGCGCAGGAAATGATGGTTGATCTGGAGACGGTTTTATTATGTATGAGAGTGGAACGTGTTAGAGATGTGAACAGGGCAGGCCCAGAAACTTGATCCTTGTGGAGACTCCACATTCAGTTTTGCAGGAATTGATTGAATTTTGTTTACTGTGGACTGTATGGGAATCGGTCAGTGAGGTTTGAACTAAACCAGGTAAGGAGCAAAAGGGGAAATAAATTGACCGTTGAAAAAAAAAAAAAAAACCCCCCACTCATCAGTTACAATGTCACTCAGCAGTCACTGAAAAATGCCACTTAGCAGTCACTGAATAATGCCACTTAGAAGTCATTGAAAAATGCCACTCAGCAGTCACTGAATAATGTCAGTCAGCAGTCATTGAATAATGCCACTCAGCAGTCACAAAGCCACTCAGCAGTCACTGAATAATAACACTCAGCAGTGACTGAATAAAGCCACTAAGCAAGCATTGAATAATGCCACTCAGCAGTCACTGAATAATGCCACTAAGCAGTCACTGAATAATGCCACTCAGCAGTCTCTGAATAAAGCCACTCAGCAGTCACTGAATGATAACACTCAGCAGTCATTGAATAATGTCACTCAGCAGTCACTGAATAATGCCACTTAGCAGTCACAATGTCACTCAGCAGTCAGTGAATAATGCAACTCAGCAGTCACAATATCACTCAGCAGTCACTCAATAATGCCACTCAGCAGGCACTGAATAATGAATTCCACTCAGCTGTCACTGAATAATGCTACCCATCAGTCACTGAATAATGCCACTCAGCAGTCACTGAATAATGCCACTCAGCAGTCACTGAATAATGCCACCCAGCAGTCACTGAATAATGCAACTCTACAGTCATTGAATAAAGCCACTCATCAGTCACTGAATGATGCCACGCAGCAGTCACAATATCACTCAGCAGTCACTGAATAATGCCAATCAGCAGTCACTGAATAATGAATGCCACTCAGCAGTCACTTAATAATGTCACTCAGCAGTCACTTAATATTACCACTCAGCAGTCACTGAATAATACCACTCAGCAGTCACTGAATAATGCCACACAGCAGTCACAATGCCACTCAGCAGTCATTGAATAATGCCTCTCAGTAGTCACTGAATAATGCCACTCAGCAATCACTAAATAATGTCACTCAGCAGTCACTGAATAATGTCACTCAACAGTCAAGATGCCACTCATAAGTCACTGAATAATGCCACTCAGCAGTCACTGAATAATGCCACTCAGCAATCACTAAATAATGTCACTCAGCAGTCACTGAATAATGTCACTCAACAGTCAAGATGCCACTCATAAGTCACTGAATAATGCCACTCAGCAGTCAGTCACTGAATAATGCCACTCAGCAGTCACTAAATAATGCCACTCAGCAGTCAATGAATAATGCCACCCAGCACTTACTGAATAATGCCACTCAGCAGTAACTGAACAATGCCACTCAGTAGTCACTGAATAATGCCACTCATCAGTCACTGAATGATGCCACTCAGCGGTCACTGAATAATACTATTCAGCAGTCATTGAATAATGCTACCCAGCAGTCACTGAATAAAGCCACTCAGCAGTCAGTGAATAATGCCACTCAGCAGTCACAATGTCACTCAGCAGTCAGTGAATAATGCCACTCAGCAGTCACAATGTCACTCAGCACTCACTGAATAATGCCACTCAGCAGGCAGTAAATAATAAATGCCACTCAGCAGTCTCTGAATAATGCTACCCATCAGTCACTGAATAATGCCACTCAGCAGTCACTGAATAATGAATGCCACTCAGAAGTCACTGAATAACACCACTCAGCAGTCACTGAATAATGTCACTCAACTGTCACTGAATAAAGTGACTCATCAGTCACTGAATAAAGCCACTCAGCAGTCACTGAATGATACCACACAGCAGACACAATACCACTCAGCAGTCACAATACCTCTCAGCATGCACTGAATAATGTCACTCAGCAGTCACAATGTCACTCAGCAGTCACTGAATAATGCCATTCAGCAGTCATTGAATAATGAATGCCATTCAGCAGTCACTGAACAATGCCACTCAGCAGTCACTGAATAATGTCACTCAGATGTCACTGAATAATACCACTCAACAGTCAAATGCCACTCAGCTTTCATTGAATAATGCCACTCAGCAGTCACTGATTAATGCCACTCAGCAGTCACTGAATAGTGCCACTCAGCAGTCACTAAATAATGTCACTCAGCAGTCACTGAATAATACCACTCAACAGTCAAAATGCCACTCAGCTTTCATTGAATAATGCCACTCAGCAGTCACTGATTAATGCCACTCAGAAGTCACTGAATAATGCCACTCAGCAGTCACTGAATAATGCCACTCAGCAGTCACTGAATAAAGCCACCCAGCAGTCACTAAATAATGCCACCCAGCAGTCACTGAATAAAGCCACGAAACAGTCACTGAATAAAACCACTCAACAGTCACTGAATAAGGCCACTCAGCAGTCACTGAATAATGCCACTCAGCAGTCACTGAATAATGCCACACAGCAGTCACAATGCCACTCAGCAATCAGTCACTGAATAAAACCACTCAACAGTCACTGAATATGGCCACTCAGCAGTCACTTAATAATGCCACTCAGCAGTCACTGAATAATGCCACACAGCAGTCACAATGCCACTCAGCAGTCAGTCACTGAATAATGCCACTCAGCAGTCACTGAATAATACCACTCAGCAGTCAGTCACTGAATAATGGCACTCAGCAATCACTGATAAATGCCACTCAGCAGTCACTGATAAATGCCACTCAGCAGTCTCTAAAAAATGTCACTCAGCAGTCACTGACTAGTGCCACTCAGCAGTCACTTAATAATGCCACCCAGCAGTCACTGAACAATGCCACTCAGTAGTCACTGAATGATACAACACTCAGCAGTCATTGAATAATGTCACTCAGCAGTCACTGAATAATGCCACTTATCAGTCACAATGTCACTCAGCAGTCAGTGAATAATGCCACTCAGCAGTCACAATATCACTCAGCAGTCACTGAATAATGCCACTCAGCAGGCACTGAATAATGAATGCCACTCAGCTGTCACTGAATAATGCTACCCATCAGTCACTGAATAATGCCACTCAGCAGTCACTGAATAATGAATGCCACTCAGCAGTCACTGAATAATGCCACTCAGCAGTCACTGAATAATGCCACCCAGCAGTCACTGAATAATGCAACTCTACAGTCATTGCATAAAGCCACTCATCAGTCACTGAATGATGCCACACAGCAGTCACAATATCACTCAGCAGTCACTGAATAATGCCACTCAGCAGTCACTGAATAATGAATGCCAATCAGCAGTCACTGAATAATGTCACTCAGCAGTCACTTAATATTACCACTCAGCAGTCACTGAATAATACCACTCAGCAGTCACTGAATAATGCCATACAGCAGTCACAATGCCACTCAGCAGTCATTGAATAATGCCACTCAGTAGTCACTGAATAATGCCACTCAGCAATCACTAAATAATGTCACTCAGCAGTCACTGAATAATGTCTCTCAACAGTCAAGATGCCACTCATAAGTCACTAAATAATGCCACTCAGCAGTCAGTCACTGAATAATGCCACTCAGCAGTCACTAAATAATGCCACTCAGCAGTCACTGGATAATGCCACTCATCAGTCACTGAATAAAGCCACTCAGCACTCACTGAATAATGCCACTCAGCACTCACTGAATAATGCCACTCAGCAGTCACAATGTCACTCAGTAGTCACTGAACAATGCCACTCAGCAGTCACTGAATAAAGCCACTCAGCAGTCAGTGAATAATGCCACTCAGCAGTCACAATGTCACTCAGTAGTCAGTGAATAATGCCACTCAGCAGTCACAATGTCACTCAGCAGTCAGTGAATAATGCCACTCAGCAGTCACAATGTCACTCAGCACTCACTGAATAATGCCACTCAGCAGGCAGTAAATAATGAATGCTACTCAGCAGTCTCTGAATAATGCTACCCATCAGTCACTGAATAATGAATGCCACTCAGACGTCACTGAATAACACCACTCAGCAGTCACTGAATAATGTCACTCAACTGTCACTGAATGAAGTGACTCATCAGTCACTGAATAAAGCCACTCAGCAGTCACTGAATGATGCCACACAGCAGACACAATACCACTCAGCAGTCACAATACCTCTCAGCATGCACTGAATAATGTCACTCAGCAGTCACAATGTCACTCAGCAGTCACTGAATAATGCCATTCAGCAGTCATTGAATAATGAATGCCACTCAGCAGTCACTGAATAATGCCACTCAGCTTTCATTGAATAATGCCACTCAGCAGTCACTGATTAATGCCACTCAGCAGTCACTGAATAGTGCCACTCAGCAGTCACTAAATAATGTCACTCAGCAGTCACTGAATAATACCACTCAACAGTCAAAATGCCACTCAGCAGTCAGTCACTGAATAAAACCACTCAACAGTCACTGAATAATGTCACTCAGCAGTCACTTAATAATGCCACCCAGCAGTCACTGAACAATGCCACTCAGCAGTCACTGAATAATGCCACTCAGCAGTCACTGAATAATGTCACTCAGCAGTCACTGAATAATGCCCCTCAGCAGTCACTGAATGATGCCACTTAAACGTCACTGAATAATGGCACTCAGCAGTCACTGAATAAAGCCACTCAGCAGTCACTGAATAAAGTCACTCAGCAGTCACTGAATAATGTCACTCAGCAGTCACTGAATAATGTCACTAAACAGTCACAATGTCACTTAGTAGTCACTGAATAAAGCCACTCAGCAGTCACTGAATAGTACTACTCAGCAGCCATTGAATAATGCCACCAAGCAGTCACTGAATAAAGCCACTCAGCAGTCACTTAATAATGCCACTCAGCAGTCACTGAATAATGCCACTCAGTAGTCACTGAATGATGCCACTTAGCAGTCACTGGATAATGTCACTCAGCAGTCACTTAATAATGCCACTCGGCAGTTATTGAATAAGGCCATTCAGCAGTCACTGAATAATGTCACTGAATAATACCACTCAACAGTCACAATGCCACTCAGCTTTCATTGAAAATTGCCACTCAAATGTCACTGAATAATGCCACTCAGCAGTCACTGAATAATGCCTCTCAGTTGTCTCAGAGTCTCAGAGTGATCTGCCTTTGCGCCTGTCGGCAGCACTGTGTGTAGCTCTGTGTTTGAATGCTGGATATGTGTGTTTTTTCTGGTTCCTTTCCAGAAATGTTTACATCTTCTTGTTCGTTTTTTCACCCTGAGTTATTTGGTCAGAACATTTTTCTTTTTTATTATCTACTTTTTGAGATATTTCGATGTATAATTTTCATCTTTGTTTGAATTGTTCAAAATTTCGATTCGACTTATGAATTGTGTTTACCTGACTGTGCTGGTCTTCGTGACCCTTCTTATCTGACCATACTGCCGTTCACAAATTGCAGCGTGATTACGAGACTGACCACCACCACCATCAAAATCAAGTCTAGTGTATGTTGTTCTGCTACCATGGCATTGAGAGCCGCGGACATTAGAGCTATGCTCGCACCCTAAGAATTGTCAAAAACAGTACACGCTTGCTCCTGTATTAAAGCAGCGTATAACACATTAGGCATTCATCGCTGCAAAACCAGACAGGGAACACGGGCAGGCCGACGTCATCGCCAGTGGTGGGCTTCCCTCTCCGGTCTTCCCCTCACCTCTGACGTCACTTCTGTCACCCCTGACAACGCTCTTCCCCATGCTGCCGTCCACCGCCCTTCAGCTTTTGATTGTTCTGTTGTTTGTAACTCTGATAATGTTTTTTGTTCTGATGATTATGATGTATATCATGATGTGTTTCAAAAACCGAATCCCCTGATTAGCACAGTTCTTTCACCATCTTCTACTCCTGATTCGCCATCCAAACTCTTGTCTGTTCTTCCGCTAGCCGCATATCCACCATCGCCTTCGTCCTCTTCCTCTGATGCTTGTCCAAACTCACCACTTTCATCTTCAACCTCTCCTCCTCCTTCAGATCTCCTTCAAGTTTGTTTGTTCAATGTGCAGTCTGTCTGTCCAAATGGAAAAGCCGACTACATATCTGATTTCATCTCTGAAAAAAACATTGACTTAACCTTCCTCACCGAAACTTGGCTTAAACCACATGGCCATGAGCAAAAATAAAACAGCTGACTCCTCCTGGATATAAAACTATTTCTTTCCCCCGACTCTCTCGAGATGTGGGATTGCCATCATTCTCAAAGACATATTGGAACCATCTCTTCTTTCAGTCACAACCTTCAATTCTCATATGAATCTTTTGAAGTTTGCGAAATCAATCTCAACCTACCTGGCCACTCTATTACTATCTGCTGCCTTTTACCGTCCACCTCCCAGCCGTAAAAACAACCTAACATCTTCTCTTTTTCACCAAGAATTCCAGTCACTCCTCGACCACTACAGCTTCTCTCCCACTAAACTTATAATTTCTTGGTGACTCCAACTTCCATTTCGACAACCATCTTTCCAGATGTCAAACGTCTTCTCTTTCTCTGTCCAACCATTCTCTCCTCTAACTGGTAAACGAAGCAGCGCACAGATCTGGTCATATTTTAGACTGGCTGATTACTAATGCTTCATTCAATCTTGTCACATCTGTTTCTGTCACCGACGAACTGCATTCTGATCATTCCGCCATTCTTTTCCATCTTAACATCACAAAACCTGTCAGAAAGAAGAAATATGTTACTCGTCGCAATCTTAAGGCCTTAGACATTCATACCTTCTCTTTCCAAGCTTCCGAACGTTTTTCACAAACCTCTGACCACACTGACCTCTCTGATCACTATAACACTATTCTCCGCCAACTGCTTGATGAGCATGCACCTCCTACTGATCATCTCCTCCCTGACAGACCTTGTGCGCCATGGTATACCCAAGACATCCTGATAGCGAAGCGCAAACGCCGGCAACTAGAACGGCAGTGGCGGAAGTCAAAAACCGAAATCAACAAACAGCTTTTCCGAAAACAAATAAACAAAGTCAAACTCTTAATCCATTCAGCAAAGACAGACTACTACTCTTCCCAAGTTCTCTGTGCTACATCCATAAAATCTCTTTTTTCCCTCACCTCAAATCTCCTTGGATCTGCAAAAACAACTCCTCTGCCTAACACCCACAGCCTGTCTGAACTTCCATCCATATTTTTCTGCCTTCTTTCAGACAAAGTTCGAAACATACGCTCCAGACTTGATCAAACTCTATTCCAGCCTGCGCCTCCTGACCCCCAGTTCACTGGCACTCCTCTCTTTTCCTTCCATCCACAAGTGAAAAAGAAATCATGACAATTCTGAAGGAAATGACTATAAAATCATGCGACCTTGATCCCATACCTGCTCCTGTTTTCTCACAATGCCTTCCACAACTTGTGCCATAATTCTATACACTAAAATAGTAAACCATCTCTTCAGTCAGGAAATTTTTCCATCAGCTCTTAAAACAGCAATAGTCACACTCTACTGAAAAAGCACGACCTCGATCCCAACATTCTGAAGATTATAGGCCTGTCTCAAACTTACCCTTTGTCTCTAAAGTACTAGAAAAAGTTGTTCTCAAACAGCTCAACAGTCACCTTCATTCCAATGATCTTCTTCCCACTTTTCAGTCTGCCTATCGCCTCAACCACAGCACCGAAACCACCCTAGTCCATACTTTAGATACACTTCTACTTGCTTCTGATGCAGGAAAAATCTCTCTCCTCACTCTTCTTGACTTATCTGCAGCCTTTGATACCATAGATCACTCAATTCTTCTTTCTCGCCTCCAAAATCTATCTATCTATCTGTCCCGTAGTCTGACGACCGTGGGGGCACCCTCAAAGACTCAGCAACCAGTTCCCTCCATTCTTCTCTCTGTTCTGCCTTTCTCAGGGTTTTGTTGAGTTCTAGGCCTGTCCATTCACTGATGTTATCCTCCCAGCTCTTCCTTGGTCTGCCTCTTCTTCTTCCTCCTTGGACAGTGCCTTGCAAAACTGTCTTTGTAATTCCTTGGGATCTTGTGACATGCCCATACCACTTAAGTTTACGCTTTTTCACGATCGTTAGAAGGTTCTCATAGGGTCCAATGGTTTGCTGGATTCTGTTATGCACGCTTTCGTTGCTTATGTGGTCTTTGTAGGAGATGCCAAGGAGTCTCCGAAAGCATCTCATCTCCACTGCCTGTACTCTCCTCTCCAAATCTGCAGTCAGGGTCCATGATTCACAGGCATACAGAAATATGGATATGACAAGGAGCGCATTAGGTCTGATCTTGGAGATAAGTGAGATATTCTTATCTCTCCAGATGGTGTTTTAGTTTTGACACAGCTGTTATTGTCTGTGCAGTCCTGCATACTACTTCTGGCTTGGATCCCTGGTCGGATACAATGGCTCCAGGTACTTGAAGCTTTGAACTGTTTCTAGCTTCTGGTCATTAACCCTGATATCAGTGCTAATGCCGTTGGTGTTATTAGTCATCAGTTTGGTCTTCTCTGCACTGATTTCCATGCCGTATGTTTTTGAGGCCTTATCCAAGTGTTCTGTTAGGCTGGCAAGCTCTTTTTCTGATCCTGCTATTCCATCAATGTCATCTGCGAAGCGGAGGTTTGTGATCGTTCTGCCACCAATGCTGACTGATCCTTCATGATGTTCAAAATACGTTTGGTATTAATGGCACAGCCCTCACCTGGTTTACTTCATACCTCACAGACAGGTTCCAGAAAGTTATTGTAAACAAAATTCAATCAAAACCTCCCGCAGGGATCAGTCCTGGGCCCTGTTCTCTTTACTCTCTACACTGCTCCACTCTCACATATAATAAACAACCACCCTATTGATCATCATTTCTATGCCGATGATACTCAGCTTCAGTGCAGCGATACTGTTGAAAACTTGCCTTCCCTCCTGACAAATATGTCCTACTGCCTTCAAGACATTCAAAACTGGATGACTCAGAACAAGTTACAACTTAATGCCGATAAAACCGAAGCCATGCTCATAGGGACCCAACATAAACTTTCCTCTATCACAAAAACTTCAATAGAATTCAGCAATACGTCAGTTCCTTTGTCCAACTCTGTTAAGTATTAGGAGTAGTTCTTGACAATACACTCTCTATGAAAAAATTCATCACCCAGACCTGCCAGTCTTGCTACTATCAATTACGGCGCATAAGCGCGATTCGCAAGTATCTGTCCACTGATGCAACTTCCAAGCTTGTTACATCTCTCATTCTTTCACGTTTAGACTACTGTAATCTCTTTTGGCTGGCCTACCAGCATCATCTATCCACTCTCTTCAACGCATACAAAACTCTGCAGCTCGACTGGTCCTAAGAAAGAAAAAATCTGAAACACATCACTCCTCTTCTGCGATCTCTTCACTGGCTGCCTGTCTCACAAGACTGGAGTATAAAATCAATACCCTCTGTTTCAAATGTCTCCACAAATCTGCACCCTCTTATCTCTGTAACTGTCTTCACCTGTACACTCCATCCCGTTCCCTTCGTTCAGAGCCGCAGATACTTTGTGCTTTCGAACACCCAGATTACAAACAAACCACTGTTGGCCGTCACTCCTTCTCTGTTTCTGGTCCATCCACTGGAATGACCTCCTCTTTCACTTCGTCAAAAGCCTTCACTTGATTCCTTCAAATCCAGCCTCAAAACACACTTATTTCCTACCTGAGACTTTCCCCCCATAATCTGTCCCTAATTTTCAACAGCATCTTTCACCTTCTAAGTGTTGTTCCGTGTGTGGGTGTGTGTGTGTGTGTGTGTGTGTGTGTGTTGTGTGTGTGTGTGTGGTTGTGTGTGTGTGGTGTGTGTGTGTGTGTGTGTGTGTGTGTGTGTGCGTGCGTGTGCGTGCGTAGTGCGCGCGCATGGATTTGAAATCTGTTGCTCATTATGTTTAAGGAGAGTTGCATGCCTGTAAATGATTGAGTGCAAGCGCTTCGATTTGTTTGTTTTTTTACAAGATTCAGCGCTATATAAATTTAATATATTATTATTAGTAGTAGTAGTAGTCACTGAAAAATGCCACTCTGCAGTCACTAAATAATGTCACTCAGCAGTCACTGAATAATGTCACTCAACAGTCACTGGATAAAGCCACTCAGCAGTCACTGAATAATGCCACTCAGCAGTCACTGAATAATACCACTCAACAGTCAAAATGCCACTCAGCAGTCACTGAATAATGCCACTCAACAGTCACTGAAAAATGTCAGTCAGTAGTCACTGAATAATGCCACTCAGCAGTCACTGGATGATGCCACTTAACAGTCACTGAAAAATGTCACTCAGCAGTCACTTAATAATGCCACTCAGCAGTCACTGAATAAGGTCACTCAGCAGTCAATGAATAATGTCACTCAACAGTCACAATGTGACTCAGTAGTCACTGAATAAAGCCACTCAGCAGTCACTGAATAATACTACTCAGCAGCCATTGAATAATGCCACCAAGCAGTCACTGAATAAAGCCACTCAGCAGTCACTGAATAATGCCACTCAGCAGCCATTGAATAATGCCACCCAGCAGTCACTGAATAATGCCACTCAGCAGTCACTGAATAATGCCACTTAGCAGTCACTGAATAAAGCCACTCAGCAGTCACTGAATAATACTACTCAGCAGCCATTGAATAATGCCACCCAGCAGTCACTGAATAATGCCAGTCAGCAGTCACTGAATAATGCCATTCAGCAGCCATTGAATAATGCCACCCAGCAGTCACTGAATAATGCCACTCAGTAGTCATTTAATAATGCCACTTAGCAGTCACTGGATAATGTCACTCAGCAGTCACTTAATAATGCCACTCGGCAGTTATTGAATAAGATCATTCAGCAGTCACTGAATAATGTCACTGAATAATACCACTCAACAGTCACAATGCCACTCAGCTTTCATTGAAAAATGCCACTCAGGAGTCACTAAATAATGCCACTCAGCAGTCACTGAATAATGCCTCTCAGTAGTCACTGAATAAAGCCACTCAGCAGTCACTGAATAATGCCGCTCAGCAGTCACTGAATAATGTCACTCAGCAGTCACTGAATAAAGCCACTCAGCAGTCACTGATTAATGCCACTCAGCAGTCACTGAATAATGCCACTCAGCAGTCACTGAATATAGCCACACAGCAGTCACAATGCCACTTAGCAGTCAGTCACTGAATAATGCCACTCAGCAGTCTCTAAATAATGCCACTCAGCAGTCACTGAATAATGCCACTCAGCAGTCACTTAATAATGCCACCCAGCAGTCACCGAACTATGGCACTCAGCAGTTACTGAATAATGCCACTCAGCAGTCACTGAATAATGTCAGTCAGTAGTCACTGAATAATGCCACTCAGCAGTCACTGAATGATGCCACTTAAACGTCACTGAATAATGTCAATCAGCAGTCACTTAATAATGCCACTCAGCAGTCACTGAATAAGGTTACTCAGCAGTCAATGAATAATGTCACTCAACAGTCACTGAATAATGTCACTCAACAGTCACAATGTTACTCAGTAGTCACTGAATAAAGCCACTCAGCAGTTACTGAATAATGCCACTCAGCAGTCACAATGTCACTCAGCAGTCACTGAATTATGCCACTCAGCAGTCACTGAATAATGTCACTCAGCAGTCACTGAATAATGTCACTGAACAGTTACAATGTCACTCAGTAGGCACTGAATAAAGCCACTCAGCAGTCACTGAATAATACCACTCAGCAGTCATAAAATAATGCCACCCAGCAGTCACTGAATAAAGCCACTCAGCAGTCACTTAATAATGCCACCCAGCAGTCACCGAACAATGGCACTCAGCAGCCACTGAATAATGCCACTCAGCAGTCACTGAATAATGTCAGTCAGTAGTCACTGAATAATGCCACTCATCAGTCACTGAATGATGCCACTTAGCCGTCACTGAATAATGTCAATCAGCAGTCACTTAATAATGCCACTCAGCAGTCACTGAATAAGGTCACTCAGCAGTCACTGAATAAGGTCACTCAGCAGCACAATGCCACTCAGCAGTCACTGAATAATGTCACTCAGCAGTCACAAAGCCACTCAGCAGTCACTGAATAATGAATGCCACTCAACAGTCACTGAATAAAGCCACACAGCAGTCACTGAATAATGAGTGCCCCTCAGTAGTCCCTGAATAATGCCACCCAGCAGTAACTGAATAATACCACTCAGCAGTAACTGAATAAAGCCACTCAGCAGTAACTGAATAATACCACTCAGCAGTAACTGAATAAAGCCACTCAGCAGTAACTGAATAAGGCCACTCAGCAGTCACTGAATAAAGCCACTCAGCAGTCACTGAATAATGTCAGTCAGTAGTCACTGAATAATGCCACATAGCAGTCACAATACCACTCAGCAATCACAATACCACTCAGCAGTCACTGAATAATGTCACTAAGCAGTCACAATGTCACTCAACAGTCACTGAATAATGCCACTCAGCAGTCACTGAATAATGAATGCCACTCAGCAGTCACTGAGTAATGTTACTCAGCAGTCACTTAATAATGCCAGCCAGCAGTCACTGAATAATGTCAGTCAGTAGTCACTGAATAATATCACTTAGCAGTCACTTATAAATACCACTCAAGTCGCAATACCACTCAGCTTTCATTGAATAATGCCACTCAGGAGTCACTGAATAATGCCACTCAGCAGTCACTGAATAATGTCTCTCAGCGGTCACTGAATAATGCAAATCAGCAGTTACTAAATAATGTCACTCAGCAGTTACTGAATAATGTCATTCAGCAGTCAAGATGCCACTCATAAGTAACTGAAAAAAGCCACCCAGCAGTCACTGAATAAAGCCACTCAGCAGTCACTGATTAAGGCCACTCAGCAGTCACTGAATAATTCCACTCAGCAGTCACTGAATAATGCCACACAGCAGTCACAATGCCACTCAGCAGTCAGTCACTGAATAATGCCACTCAGCAGTAACTTAATAATGCCACTCAGCAGTCACTGAATAATGCCACTCAGCAGTATCTAAATAATGCCACTCAGCAATCACTGAATAATGCCACTCAGCAGTCACTTAATAATGCCACCCAGCAGTCACCGAACTATGGCACTCAGCAGTCACTGAATAATGCCACTCAGCAGTCACTGAAAAATGTCAGTCAGTAGTCACTGAATAATGCCACTCAGCAGTCACTGAATGATGCCACTTAACCGTCACTGAATAATGTCAATCAGCAGTCACTTAATAATGCCACTCAGCAGTCACTGAATAAGGTCACTCAGCAGTCAATAAATAATGTCACTCAGCAGTCACTGAATAATGTCACTCAACAGTCACAGTGTTACTCAGTAGTCACTGAATAAAGCCACTCAGCAGTTACTGAATAATGCCACTCAGCAGTCACAATGTCACTCAGCAGTCGCTGAATTATGCCACTCAGCAGTCACTGAATAATGTCACTCAGCAGTCACTGAATAATGTCACTGAACAGTCACAATGTCACTCAGTAGGCACTGAAAAAAGCCACCCAGTAGTCACTGAATTAACGCCACTCAGCAGTCACTGAATAATGTCAGTCAGTGGCATTATTCAGCGACTGCTGAGTGGCATTGTGACTGCTGAGTGGCATTTTTCAATGACTGCTGACTGACATTATTCAAGGACTGCTGAGTGACATTGTAACTGATGAGTGGCTTTATTCAGTCACTGTTGAGTTGCATTCTTTAGTCAGTGACTGCTGAGTTGCTTTATTCAGTGACTGCTTAGTGGATTTATTCAGTGATTGCTGAGTGGCACTATTCAGTGACTGCTGACTGGATTTATTCACTGACTGCTGTCTGACATTATTCAGTGACTGCTGAGTGGCAGTGTGACTGCTGAGTGGCATTACTCAGTGACTGCTGAGTGGCTTTATTCAGTGACTGCTGACCTACATTATTCAGTGTCTGCTGAGTGGCATTATTCAGTGACTGCTGACTGACATTATTCAGTGACTGCTGGGTGGTATTCATTGTTCAGTGACTGCTGGGTGGCATTCATTGTCCATTGACTGCTGAGTGGCCTTATTCAGTGACTGCTGAGTGGCTTTATTCAGTGACTGCTGAGTGGCATTATTCAGGGACTGCTGAGTGGCACTCATTATTCAGTGACTGCTGTGTGGCTTTATTCAGTGACTGTTGAGTGGCATTCATTATTCAGTGACTGTTGAGTGGCTTTGTGACTGCTGAGTGACATTATTCAGTGACTGCTGAGTGGCATTATTAAGTGACTGCTGAGTGGCTTTATTCAGTGACTGCTGGGTGACATTGTTTAATGACTGCTGAGTGGTATTGTTCAGTGACTGCTGAGTGGCTTTTTTCAGTGCCTACTGAGTGACATTGTGACTGTTCAGTGACATTATTCAGTGACTGCTGAGTGACATTATTCAGTGACTGCTGAGTGGCATAATTCAGTGACTGCTGAGTGACATTGTGACCGCTGAGTGGCATTATTCACTAACTGCTGAGTGGCTTTATTCAGTGACTACTGAGTAACATTGTGACTGTTGAGTGACATTATTCAGTGACTGCTGAGTGACATTATTCATTGACTGCTGAGTGACCTTATTCAGTGACTGCTGAGTGGCATTATTAAGTGACTGCTGATTGACATTATTCAGTGACGGTTAAGTGGCATCTTTAGTGACTGCTGAGTGGCATTATTCAGTGACTACTGACTGACATTATTCAGTGACTGCTGAGTGGCATTATTTAGATACTGCTGAGTGGCATTATTCAGTGACTTCTGAGTGACATTATTCAGTGACTGCTGAGTGGCATTTTTAAGTGACTGCTGAGTGGCATTATTCAGTGACTGCTGAGTGGCATTATTCAGTGACTGACTGCTGAGTGGCATTGTGACTGCTGTGTGGCATTATTCAGTGACTGCTGAGTGGCATTATTCAGTGACTGCTGAGTGGCATAATTCAGTGACTGCTGAGTGGCTTTATTCAGTGACTGCTTGGTGGCTTTATTCAGTGACTGCTGAGTGGCTTTATTCAGTTTCTGCTGAGTGGCATTATTCAGTGACTGCTGAGTGGTATTATTCAGTGACTTATATGTGGCATTTTGACTGTTGAGTGACATTATTCAGTGACTGCTGAGTGGCATTATTCAGTGACTGCTGAGTGGCATTAATCAGTGACTGCTGAGTGGCATTATTCATTGAAAGCTGAGTGGCATTTTGACTGTTGAGTGGTATTATTCAGTGACTGCTGAGAGCTCTATAAGAGAATTGTTTTTCCTACAGAATTTTGTCAGGGACAACTCTCTTGTTGCTGTGGGTTCTTTTATATCTGCTAAATATATAGTGCTCACGTGACCTCGGTTTATCGTCTCATCTAAAGACTCAGATATCTACTCAAGGTCTAATGGATGTGGGACAGTTAGTTAGCCTCTTTTTTATCCCCGAATTCGGTATGCGGCTACCTTGATGGTGGGCAAAACAGTCGCATAACCAAAAACCTCACCATTGGCGAACCTTGGAGGTCTAACCAAGGAACAACCCCCCTCCCCCAAAAAACCCCAACAACAAAAACCCCAAACAAATAAACAAAAATCCACAGAAAAATGACTGCAACACTGTAACAACTGTTTGGATTACACAAATAAGAATAGCATTAAAAATGTAATCCTTTATTTTGGTCTTTAATCCTCTCAAATAGGACAAGGATAAGTATAAAGAGAAAATTCTTCCTATAATTTCTGATTTGGTAGCCCACGTAGCTCTGGTCTCAGGGTGACCTTAGTTTCGGTTTCTCCATACACCTATATACCTGTGGTGAGTTTGTATCAAAGCCTTCAGGACTGGAGGTTCTCGCCAGAGGGTCGCTGGAGGGACGCTGTAGTGGTCGCCACCCCGGGTGGACGTCTGACTCAGTCTGGCTCTGCAACTGAGCTATTGCTGCCGTCAGTAGGGAAGACTTAAGAGGTGGTATCCTGCGTTTGTTAACTCGGAACATGCACCACTCAATCACCACCAAAGTGACCCAACAGCAGTGCAGATCCCCTCTGGCTGGTAGCTCTACAGCGGCTTGACATATATATATGATGGGGCAGGAGAAAAAGAAGGTAAAAAAGCAGAAAAAGAAAGAAAAAAGAAATTCTTCCCTGTATGCCCCCCCCCCCCCCCCGTCCCTAAAGAGTGGACGATAGCCAGCAGTGTGTGGAAACCTGAAACGGTTTGTGAATAACGTGGGAAAGGGTCGAGTTGTTCACTGAATAGTTTGTGTGCAAAGTAATTGCTCTTCGATTGCAGTCCTTAAGTTACACTGGGATAGGCTGAGAGAGGGAGAAGGAGAGAGAGGGGTGAGAGGAGGAGGGAGAGAGAGTGGATAGAGAGAGGAAAGGAAGAGGGAGGAAGGGAGAGAGAGGGTGAAAAAGAAAGGGAGGGAAGAGAGAGACAGAGGGAGAGAGAGAAACTCTGAACTCTGAACTCTGAAATGGTTTAATGGTACATCGGCCTAGGCCACAATACACCAAATGAGGGGGGGGGGGGGGGGGGGGGGGGGGGGTGAAGGCATGAAACAAACATAGGAAACGTTTCAAACTATTACTGTCAATCATAATTTACTCTCATTTATACTCACATTTCTAAGTCACCCATGGGGACAGTTTATTTAATACCCTGATGCTTTTCCCCACATTCATAAGATTTAAATTCATCAAAAAACATGGGGGGTTTAAGCCCCCTTTCATATACACTCCCCCTTTCCTCAAAACAATTTTTTCAAGCTTATTTCCTAAACGGTGGATACTCTATACCTTTTTTAAACAAATTTTTATACGGGCAATAAAAACATGATATCATCATTGTTTCGAATTTTAACCCAACTTTTTTTATAAAAAAACACATCACACAAAATCTTATTCCCAAGTGTTATAGAGAATGACGGGAAATGGGAAGGGGAAAACATGGGTACACTGTCATGGGTATGATCTTTTTCCCTTTCCAAACTTTTTTAAAAGAAAAAATTAAAAGGGCAAAACAAAAATAGGAAATTTCAAACTTATTTTGTAAACTAAATTTACACCATTTTTACTCACATTTTAAGTCTTTCATGGGGGACATTTTTTCAAATATTATGATGCTATTCATACATTCTAATGATTTTAAATCATCAAAAAACATGAGAGTTTAGCCCCCCTTTAAAGGCACATCATCTTTCCTCAAAAAAAACTGTTTCAAGCTTTATTCTCATAAACAGGGGGATACCTACACCTTTTTTTTTTTAAACCATCCAAAATGAGCAAAAAAACAGATATCATCTTGTTACTAATTATAACCCAACTTTTTTAACCCCACAAAAATTCACATCATCATCATAAACCCCGTGCCTTGGCGGTCGTGGGGGACATAAAGACGAGCCGTGGTAAGCTCCCCATCCACTCGGCCTCGGCTTGGCAGTAGTCCCATCATTCATCCGGCCATTCTTGATTTGTCCACCCATGATTGTTCTTTTTCCCCCCCTTTCGCCACCTTCAGTGTTCCCTGCGTATTTTTTGGGGCAAAGGTTTTGTGGCGGGTGACGTGGCCAACCTTTCAGCTTTTTCTTCTTGACGATGGTGAAAAGGGGGTTCCTGTGGACCCCCAGCGTGTTTTTGACTCTTGAAAAAATTCATTGGTCTTTCGTTTCTCCAAGATATCCCATAGTTCCTATGGATTTTTTTTTCGAATGACTGGATTCGCTTTGCTTTTTTCAGCAGCAATGCCAGGTTTCATTCCGTACAGCGGATTGTGAATTGGGGCTTTGTAGAGCTTTATTTGATTGGGAAACGATCTTTTTTATTTTTCCCATATGGTGGGAGTTTTTCTTTGGGAAAAGTTTTTGCCATGGCATTTACTTTGATTCGTCCGATCCCCCGTCCTTTTAGGTAGCGCCGGGGTATTTAAAAGCATTACCTCCTCCAGTTTTTGGGCCGTTTCATGAAAATTTTTGCGGGGCATTGCTCTGCTGTTCACAATACTTACTTTTCCCCGAGCCACCTCCATCCAATCTCCCCTGTTCAAGTCGGCAAAAGACTTGCACTCTGTTTACTTCCCCCATGAGGCCAATGTCATCGGAAAACCCCGTAAGTTTTGAGGGGTCGCCCCAATGAGGGAGAGTGGAGCATGGAGGGCCTCATATGTTTCCAAACGTTGAACGGGACTGGAGATAACGGGCACCTTGTGGGACCCCAAAACGGGTTTGAAAGTCCCCGACCTGATTGTTCAAAAGGACTGCACGCTTGCAGTTTGTATAGTTTTGATATTGCAAGTCCCTTTCAATGCCAAAATTCTGAGGACCTGCCCAGGCCTTGGGCCCCTACTCTTAAAAACCTTCTTAAGTGGGTAATTTGTGGAACATCCTCTGAGTTGGAGATTTTTTTTCCATCTGATGTGGCAGTTAAAAATTTTTTTTGTTTGTGCCCTCCCTCCCCTGAACCCAGCTTTTTTCCTCGAAAGGGTGTTTTCTGCCTCCTCGGGTCGTTTTCAAAATAACTTTGAGAAAAGATCGCGGGCGTGGCTGAGAGGCGTTTGTTCTTATTTTGGCATTGGCGTTTTCCCCCCCTTTTGGGGCGGGGGAAATGATGAGTGATTGTGTCCATTCTGTTGGCCCTGTTTTTCCCAAAAATTTCTGACAGATGCTGTAACATATGGATGAGTTTCGCCACCATGCTTGAGCAGCTCTGTAGTATATTGTCTGTCCGGGGGATTTTCCCCTACGGTAAGCTGGGATGGCTTCTTCCACTTCTTCCCTCATATAGGATGGCGGGGTTTTCCCTTGAGTTGCTTTTTTCTCTTTTTATGCTCTTGTCAGGTTTGTTTGGGTAGTTGTACATTCTTGACAATATTCAACCACCTGTTAAAATCGCTGAGTTTCTGTGAGGTTTTTTTCCCGGAGCGTCTTCAATGACGGGTGTTTTGGTTTGAAGTGGGTTTTTGGGAGTTTCTTCAGGGGGTCGTATGCCTTTTTTAGTTGCCCCTTTCATGTTTTTTTCGTCTCATCCATTGATCACGATCCCTTCTCCTGGCCTTTAACTTTGCTTTCACGAATTTTTTGGCCCCCCGTATTTTTTTGGGTTGGAAACCGGGTTGGTTTCAGTGCTCTTCTTGTACGCAGAGGTCCAAGTGTATTGGTAGTCCATGGCGGTTTTTTTAAATTTCCTCACGACCGAGTACCCCCTCTTTTTTCTGGGACTGCCTCATTGAAGTTTTGGTGAGGTCTTTGATGTATTGCCAGGGGGGTTAATGCCGCAAAACGCCGCCAAGCTAGCTTGGAAGCCTCCTCGACATCGGGATCTTTCAGTTTGTCCCGTAAATTTTTGATACGGGGTTTGCGGGCGTTTGTTTTTTTTTCGCTTATTTTAATACCAGCATAAAGGTCGGGGTCGTCCCATGTCACCCGGGGTATTTCTTTTTCTGGCTCGTTGGCGGTTTTGAAGCGCCGGGTTTTTAAGTAAAATCTATTTTTTAGGGGATTTGCCGTTGGCGCATCCCAGGTTGTCCTCCTGACTGTTTTGGGGGGATAGAGGGATTGGCAATGGAAAAGTTGTGGGTGCAGAAAAACCAGCGAGTAGTCCCCTGTCGTTGGTTCCCATTCCAACTGACCAACTTTTCCCGGCCCTTTGGGTTTGTAAAGTCGGGACCTATTTTGGGCGTTAAAATCCCTTGGATGATGATGGGGCCTTTTTGGGTATTTTCTTAATGGCACTTAAAGATCTTCAAAAAATTTTTCTATTTCTTCATCTTATGGTCGAAGGTGCATAGATTTGAGAGGTGATTTTCCCCTTGGGTTTGGGCCGCACCCGGATCTGATAACCTGGGAACCGGGTTTGAAACAGCTATAATGCATCCCCACTTCCTTTCTGAAAAAAAAATCCACTCCATTTGGTGATGTTTCTCTTGGCCACTGTACCAGATCTTGTGCCTTTTCGTAAAATGTTCACCAAACCCGCCCCATCTCACTTCTCCTAGCCCAATGATGCCCCATTTATATGGGCTAAGCTCATACCTGTTTTTGATTTTTCCGCACGGTAGAGTGTAGGACGTCACACAAAATTTCTTTCCCAAGTGTTATAGAAATAAAAAGGAAGGGGGAAGGGGAGAAAACTATCAAAAAAGTATCATGGATATGATCTTGCTTCCCCCCAACACTTTTTAAAAAAAAATAATCCCAAAAAATAATAATGTTTAGCATTTTCACACAAAAAAAATCAAACAAGTATACGGTCACATAGTAAACACAGTTACAATTTCCATTTCCCAAACAATTGAAAAGTTTTTAAAAAATGCCAAAAGACAAGTTAAGCTGCCATCATATAACCCAAGTTTATTTCCTTCTATTGACTGCAGAAAACAAATCAGAAAAATTGTGCCTGTATTAACTTTGTTGCCCAAAGCAAAACATAAAAAGAACCTTGATATTTTTCTAAGAATTTTCTCTCTAAGGTCTGATAAAGGGTGCAGTTAAACAAGAGGGGAGTTCATTCTAATTGATTACACAAAAAAACAATTTTTTATCCCGGGGCAGATTCCTATTCATGATATTTTTTTATTGGAACTACACCCCAATCTTGGGGTAACAGCAACAGGAAGCAATAAAATTCCCTTCATTTACATATTTTTCTCTTTCAAACAAAGTTTTTATGAATTTATATCTGATATCTTCTCTTTTCTTATACTCCATTTCCTTTTTGGAAAAAACCCCTCAATAGCTTTGTTTAAATGCCCTCAAAAATGTTTAGTTTCCCACCCTTGCTGCAACCAACAACCAAAAACCCTCCCCACGAATCTCCTACATTTGTAAAACCCCCCAACTTTTTACCCACCGTCCAATTCAAATAACATTAATGCTCTTTGGGGGAATCTATATTTCCCTTTGAACTAATTTTAAGCCCGTACTTATACATGCAACAAAAGAATTTTTATAAATGGGAATCCCCCCTAAACTCCTAAACCATCTTTTTTTTTCCCCCCTGGAAAAACTAAAATCTTTTACAAGCTGTTAAAAAACTTTTTCAAGTGGCGTTATTTTGCCCCACACCTCAGAGCATAAAAAAAATTGGGGTTGGGAAATTTTATGCAAAAATTTTAAAAAAAACTTGCGGGCATTTCCTTGTACTGTGGGAAAATCTAGTAATTGCAAACAGCTTTTTTTTCCTTTAAAATTTCTAAATGATCAGTACCCCTTTTAGCACAACTAGTGGTGAAATTAAATCCTAAATAAAGTAACTGTTCACACTTTATCTTCCATTAAAAACCATTTTTCATGTGACCCAGAAACCCTCCTTTCCTAAATCCTAATTTTTGTCTTATCATTTGTTAAATATAATTTCATTTTATCACAAAACATATATAAGTTCTAAATTGTTTTGAAGACCTCTGGGAGTAGAAAAGCAAAACTACATCCTGCAAACAATAGGGTAAAAGACTCAATTTTAGGCACATCTGAACACCATGTTTGCCCCTTTCCTCAACGTCTTGCTACTGATTTATAAAAATTGAAAATAAATGGGGTCAAAAACAGCCTGTCTTACTCCGTGGGGATTCAAACAATCAGTAAGGTGATTTTTTAACGAACCCGAAATGGAATTGAACATTTCTGTAAGAAAACAAGAAATTCCCCTTTTTTAAACCTTGATTATTAAAACACGATAGAATTTTTCTGTTTAAGAGTCGAAAGTTTTCTAAGCACAAAGTAAATTTCAACTTTCCACCTCTTTCACCAAACATTTCTGAACTGAAGATAAAAAAAATATGGTCAAACCCTAAACTTTTTCCGAAATCCGCTTGCTTATCTGAAATTAATTCATTTTTTAACCAAGAAAAATTGGTATTTATTATAGAAGTGTAACATTAGAAAATTTTTTTAAAAAAGATACACCTCTATAGTTGTCAACATTTTCTGGGGGGCCCTTTTTTAGATTTGGAAAATTTTATACTTTAGACCCCTTGTTGAGGGTAAAAATTCCCTTGGGTAAAAAAGTTATTTAAACTTTTGTTAACCAAGACAGTTCTTCCCCAATTTTAACATTTCACAGAAATTTATCTATGCCACGGGTTTTCCTCTCTTAATTTTAAAAAAAGCCCGAAAAAATTCTTCTTTTACGAAAGTTTGATTTTGATCTGATCAAAACTACTGAAAGACATTTTCAGTACTATTTTCCCCTGCATGGGTTTGATTTTTTTAAAAAGATTTAAAGTATTGAACCTTCCTCAGGCTAATGTTATTACAATTTTTTTTTAAAACCCCAATTCCATTTTTTTCCAAAAAAGTTCCAAACTGGGCGAATCCCCTTTATTTTTTAAATAATTTTCTTTTGTAATTTTTTGAATGCTTGTTTCTTTTCTTTAGTAAAAATTTTAACCTTTTTCCTGCTTCACTAACCCTTTTATTTCTTCCCACGAGATTGTCGAAAGATTCTTAGTTTTGGACTTTCTTTTTTTAAACGAACATTCCTGCAAACCTAGACTCTCTCTTTTTCTAGCAAAAATACTTTAAACATACATTGGCTTGAGTCTTTCAGACATTCACAAATGCACCAAAGCACATCAAAATTCATCTAAATTTTGACTTGCTTCTACATTCAGTTGGATTTCACTGCTTTGCAACATTTCAAAAATTCATTTTTTTGTCTTTTTTGCCAAAAAAATTTTTTCATTGATGTGCTTTTCATTTTTTTTGTTTTTCACACAAATTACCATTATACTTATTTTCTACTTTTAGGACAACGTAAGTGATCCGAATCTGTTAAGTTTTTTAAAATGTGATAAAAATTCGTGGAAAAACAATCAAAGAAACTAAAAGTAACCACTGTATTGCTCTGAGGATGCAAGAAGGTACAGTTTTCATCAAATTATGTTCGTTCAGGCCATTTAAAAAAAACATTCAAAGGATTGCCAAATCAATCAACTGAGTACCCAAAATTTTTGGTTTGACTGCATGTGATTTTCTTGAAAAGTAGTGATTTTTACCCATATTGATCAAATCATAAAATCCCAAAGAAACACTGTTTTTGAAACATTTTGATTCATTTCACCTTTAAAGATATGAAAATCTCAAATTTCATTTAGACATTTGACATTTTCTTCATTTTTAATCCAAAAAGCCCTCCTTTTGATTTCCAAAAAAGGGGGTCACTGGAGGGACATAACACAAAAAACATAATATCTTTTTCTGTAATAACGTTTACTAATTTCAAAAAACCCCCAAATTTTCTTATTTAAGGAATTTGCTTTTTCGACTGCAAAAGACTTTGAAAACCCTTTTTATGACCCTCCAAGTACTTCCCTGCCGAGAAAGTTTTTTTGCCTTTTTTAATAAAATTAATCTAAAACAAAGGGAAACCCAAAATCATCTCTATGAAAATTTCGTCAGACAAAAAAAAATAAGAAAGTAGATAGTTAACAAAACATCATTTTCTAATTTTTTTAATAAACCCTTGACATTGTAATTAAGAAATTTTTCTTGCAACTTATCTACACTTTGTACAACATTTATTTTGCAACTTATTTACATTTTGTACAACTTGCTCGCATGACTTTCTGACTCTGTTGCCTGTGATTGACCATTACTGCATGTGATGTAATTCTTCTGTGCAATCACCATTGCTTGCTTTGGTGCTGGGGCCTGGCCGAATCCCTATTTGCGGGGTATCTGCCTGCTCAGTAGCATGATTTTTGGAACACAGAGATCTATCAGTGACATTGGTTCGATCCCCTGGCATGGCTTTACTAAAGGAATCAACAATGCTGCTCTGACTGTGGATTTTTGGTTCTGTCTCCCACCATTAGGCAAACCCGTCTTGTACCAGGGGCAGCATTTCTTGGACGCAGGTCCTTGTTGGACACCTGCTCCGCTTTTCCGTCACATTCTCCTGTCTTGTCTCCATCTTTCTGTTGTTCTGTTTTGTCTGGTTTCTTCACATGTCCCATTCTGTCTATCCATGTCCCCTGTCACTGAGTTTGGTCTTGCTCTGCTTCTCTTTACTCGTGTAGCTCTGCAATGTTCTGTATGCTGGTGCATTGCATCAGAGATGTCTGACTCACGTGTTTCTACCCCAGTCATATTTTCATTGTGAGTATCATTGTTTTCCTGTCCTAAATCAATTGTATCACCTGAAACAGTCACCCTGTTGTCATTTGTCATGTCACTTTCCACTAATAAACTGGTGTTACTGTCACTTCTGTCTGTCATCACACCTTTGAACACTTCACTTTTTATCTTTTTCAGCCTGGTCAGCAGAGTCAGATTGACAATCAGTTTCCCTCATCTGAGCGGTATTCACAGCTTGTGCACTTTGATCTTTACCAACAAGGTCTTCTTCCCCATGGGATGACACGTGTGGTCTCTCAGGGATCTGCTCTTCTCTGACAGGTCTGTGGGTCTCCCTTGTTACTTCTGGGACAGCATGCTTTGAAGTGTTTGAGTTTGGGGTAGTTCCCCTTCCTCCAGACGATCCTCTTCTCTGCAGATGCTCTGCGTCTTGGTGGTTGCTGGCTGTTTCATCACCTCACTGTACGAGCGAGTGCCTGGCACTATTGGAACAAAGGAAGTCTTTCTCTGGTATGTCTGTCCGATTCTCTATGATGCATTCCTCCATGTCTTCCATAATCTCCAGTCTCCCTGCCACATAGTTGCTTGCATCAGAGTGGTAACCAAGGTGTTCTTCCTCACCTTCAAAATCATGTTCTGCTTGATGGAAGGGATGCCTTGGGCATTTACACTATTCCATGGCCTTGTCTCTTCTTCCATAGAATATTGTTGCATATGATTATTCCTGCTTTGTCCACCTGGTTGTCTTCTGTATCCCTGGTGAAGTTTTTCTAGCTGCCTGTGTTTGGGTGTGGAAGCCTTCTTGAGTCTTTGCTGTTCCTTCTAGAATTTCCTGGTGGAAGATAGACCGATTCATTCACTTCTTCTATAGCTTGGGAAGTGTATCGCCTTTCTCTATTGTCCATGGAGTTAGGAGTTTGCTGTTTTTCTCTCACTTGCAGCTTGCCATTATATATATATGCAATCTTGCCTTGATCTCGATAAAAGTCTACCATTTTCTCTCTGTCGTGAGGGAGGTCAATGCAACTCTTTGCCACTTTTTCGTAAACGTCTCTGAGATCTCTGTCACTGAGGATTTCCATTTTTGTCAGTCCACCTCTGTAGTTGCATGAGGATGGGCCGGGGTCCCTGCTGTAATGCCGACGCTTTCCAATTCGAAAGGCTCTGGCAATATCCTCATGGTGCCAACTTGGAGAGTGAGAATGGTTGTTCAGTAGATCAACTATTGTTTGTGTGGTTGTGTATTCATTTCCCACTCAATTCTTGGGTACATTTATAAACTTTAGATTGCGACTTTGAGTCCCGCTCCATGTTTCCGTTTTTTTTTCCCGCTGACAATTCCTCCCAAAA
>CM054165.1:42867975-42875475 GCA_028751875.1 Rapana venosa
CTTCAAAAAAAAATTAGGCAACGTATAGCATGAAGTATAGGTCAGATCGATACAACCATGTGTGACAAAGACATAGAGGAACAATTTTTCTGGTGGTTCTTTACCCCCTCAGTCAGTTGTCCACACGGCAGTAAAGGCTGACAGTTGTGACCACTCTGTGTCTGTTATTCATGACGTTGCTGAGGAGGCCACACATAAAAACTCCCAGTTCAAAATTGCAGGCACTGAGGTAGAGGTGGAAAATGTCCCTCTTGCAAACCGTTTTGAGATTTTTTCAACTCTCAGAATGATCAAGACCCTAAGAAACAAGTTCCTAGCTATTCAAAAAGGAGTCTGTTGTCCAAAAGCAACAAGGCAACTAATTAGACACTACCACCCTCATACGGGAAATGAAAGAAAACCCTGAGCAGGTTTTGGGAAGATTATAAAAATTTCCCTCCAGAAGCTTCCTCCATTTTATTGGGACTCTGTTATTAAGTATATAAATCCCAGGGTTTGGAAGCACAACCTAACTCTCTTTTCAAAGTCTGTGTAAGAGGTTTAACTGTCGTAAGTCTTACTCGTGGCTCCGTAATATGGCGGTGCCCCAGGCCCAAGTCAGCACAGTCATTGTTCATGTGGGGGGTAAATGACTGCCCCAGTGGTCCCATCCCGACACAGGCTTGGAAGGAAAGCAATTCTCTTGTGTAGAGCTTGCTTTCAAGAGCCTGTGTTACTTTGTTCCATTCTTCCAGCTCGTGGAGACATCAGCTCAACAATTCCATTCTGCCATCAAACAGGAATTTGTTGAAGCATGCTCTTACTTGCAGATTGACATAAATTGACCATGTCAGAGTTTTCAATACCCCAAATGGTGCCCACGTCAGGCCTTTTTACAATGATCCCATTCACCCAGTGTTAAAAGGTTTACAGCCCGCATAGCAGTAAGCTTCAAACGGGTTCTTTCCCGCGCATGCACAAACCTTGGAGTCCAGCAAAACTAAGCACGCTCTCAGAGAGCAAATGGTGCTCCTGTGGCCGACTGCTGTTTTCGGCATGAAGGATGTGAAGGAAAAATCTCGACATGGGCCTGGGGGTGACCCCAGGCTTACGGGAAATGCCAGGTATGCAGGTGTTCCCCCCATGAATTGTAGAAGAGTTTTCCCCCCTTTTTCTGTCCAGAAACAGGCCTACTCAGGTTGGGGATGGGATGGATCGTGGGTTCGGGATCCAGTCCTGAAACCAGACCACGGGAGGGTTTGGGGTTTGGTGGAGGGGGTGTGTTGCAGGTGTTGAAGTGCAGGGCACAGACTGACAAAAGAACTGCACCCTCCCTGCCCTCCCCCAGCACCTCCACTCAACTTACCCCCCCTTCCACCCTATCCCAAATACTTGTTTCCACCTTCTTCCTACTCCAGTTTTCCATTTCCTTTCCTGTACCCCTTACGGATTTTCGGAAGTGATCTTGCTCTAAACAGCCCATTTTTTTTTTCACCCCGTTGCCATGGTTTTGACCCCAATAGTCATGTGGATTTCACATTAATGGTATTCACCAGTCTGTGGCCCGTATGTAGCAGCTAAAGAATCTGGCTTCACAAATGATGGCATAGCTAAACTATTTAAAATGCATGAAAAAATGTAAAATTGGTCATAGTGAACATATGGCATTATAACATATATTTGTATTTTTTGATTTGATTTTAAACATGCATCTAAACATGTAGTTGCATTTTGTGATTTCATTATGAACATGCATTACCATGCATTATAAAAATGTATTGGTATTTTTGATTTGATTATAAACATGTATAAACATGCATTATTAATATGTATTTCTATGTTGTCACTTGATTATAAAAATGTATGACCATGTATTATGAACACTTTTTTTGTATTTTGTCATCTGATTATAAACTTACCACAATGTGACAGGGAGGTAATTAGATTTATCTCCCATATGATAAGAGCCGGTTGTAGTGTATGTGTTTCTAAATTGGGACACACCTGCGAATTGTGCGAGCCTCTGTTCCTTGGGTGGTGGTTTGATTTATGGTCAGTATGTTTTGCCTGTGGGGGGTAACCTGTGAAATTTCAGGTATTCTCTTATCCGGGGGTCACCTTCTCAGTTTTCTTTTGAGGGAAGTTATACAAGATTGTGGCATATACATATATATAGATGTGTATGTATGAAGATATCACCACCAACACTTTACTGAAGTAGTAATGTGCCAGTACTAGCCTTTGGTAAACCCAACATTTTGTAAGCATATATATGCCTTGATATAGAAAAGCATGTGAACTATGTATTTTGTAACATAGAGATTGGTATACTTTTTATATTTTTTTTCTTGTTTAATAGTGAGTAATATACAGCTGTCAACAAGGAAATGGTGTAAGCTAAGCCTGTACTCGGATTAGGGACTTAATTCCTAGTATTGTAAATTTAAGAAATAGTACTCTGTCCTGAGAGGACTAGTGAATGCTAGTGATTGTTTTGGGGATTGCATCTTGAATAACTTTTGTCTATAATATTGTGTTTGAATTTGACTTTTTCCTTATTTCTTACTGTAATACTTTTGTATTTACAATTTAAATTTTGACATTAGTCATTTTCAATTTTGTGGTATATTGATAAAGTGTGTTGTGAGACATATATTAATCTGGATCATATTCTCCATGATTTAGTTGTATTGTTATAGTACAAGTAAGGTAAATTAAATCTCATAATAGCTTACATTATGACAAAATATTCGAATACCAATGGCTGGCTTACTAAATATGGACTCAAAGTAGGCTTTCTCAATGTATGCCACTTGCTAAACAAAGTTTCAGACTTACCTTCTATTTTGTCAAATTCAAACAATCCCTTTCATGTTTTTAGTTTTGCCGATCACGATTATTCCTAATGTAGCAGATGAAATAGTATCAGTTCAAGACTACAAGTTTGTTAGACGAGATGCCACAACCAAGTTAGAAACTGGAATAATAACTTATGTTCACCAGTCAGTTAATTTAAACATATAACATTATTTGATAAATATGATATTGAATGTATATGGTTAGAAGTCAGCTTGAAAGGAACTAAACCAATACTGATGGGATTTTTTGTATCGGAACCCAAATTGACGAATTAAATTGGTATGATAGATTTGAACAGATGATGGATGATGTTTCTAACCACTCAGCAGAAATCATTCTTCTTGGAGATTTTAATATTGATTTATTTAAACCACATGATAATTGGAAAAAAACGTTTGAGTTATATAATCTGTTCAATTAATAACCACCACCACAAGAAAAACATTGCGTTCTGAAACATTAATTGACCATATATATACAACCAATCTGTCTAACATAGTAGAATTGTCTGTACCTATCTATGGTATCAGTGATCACTATCCTGTTTGTTTTACCTGGTCTAAGAAAGGAAAGGAAAGATTACAAAGGAAGCCAACCCAGATCCTGAGGCCCTGAACGAACTATTATTTGCTGACGACCAGTCCCTGATGAATCAGAACAAAGCAGCTCTTCAAGAACACACAGACCAACTCAACACAAGCTGCGAGAGGTATGACATGAAGATCAGTATCACCAAAACAGAAGCTATGTCTGTCAGCAGAAATCAGGAAAGCTAGACATCAACATCAACGGACCCAGCTGAAACAGACCAAAGAATTTAAATTACCTTGCAAGCCTCTTCATGAAGATGGAAAATTGGACAGAGAGATAGAAACAAGAAGCCAGAAAAGTGAATGCAGTCAGTTACCAATCGCCCCCCTCTAAAACATCCCAGCATCCCAATGAGCACCAAGGCAAAACTCATCAACGCCATCTTCGTTCCACACTCACATACCGTGTCAGACATGGGCCCTAACAAAAGCCTTAGAGAGAAAACTGGTCACATGTGAAATGCGCTGCCTGAGAAAAGCTGTCAACAAGACCAGACGCGACAAGATCAAGAATGAGGTGATCAGAGACATGGTTGGACTAACACCAATTCTCCACCATATCGAAACAACAAAGGATCAGGTGGTTTGGTCACCTCACTAGAATGCCGCCCAACCAACCAGCCCTACGGGCATACACCATCAAATACAATGGCTGGAAAGCCAGAGGTAGACCAAGGAGACGATGGAGCGACTCCGTGCCTGACACCCTGCGAGCCCATGACCTGTCACTACATCAAGCCTCCCGCCTAGCTGCAGACAGACGTCTGTGTCTCCCCGCGACGCCGAAGGGCACCAGCGGCAGATGAAAGAAGAAGAAGAAGAAGAAGAAGAAAGGTGCTAAAATACCCAAATGTAAACACTAGTGTATTTCTTTTCGAAGCTATAGAAACTTTAATGCAGAAGATTTTTGTCTGACCTTTGTAAAGCAGATTTTTCTAAGGTATATCAGTTTACTGACCCAGACAAAGCACTTGCAGTCTGGTACAGTATCTTTACTTCTATCTTTGATAGTCACGCCCCTCTTAGAGTAAAACGTGTTAAATTTTAGAGACAAACCACCATGGCTAACTGATGATATTAAAGAAGCTATAACTATCGTGATAATTTACTGAAGTCAACAGGTAAAGACGAACAATTTTAAAGGTACAGCGGAATAAAATAACATATATGAAACGAATAGCAAAAAAGAAATATTTTAGCGAACTTATTTCATCTAAAAAAGATTCAAAGTCCATCTGGAATGCTATCAAAACCCAAATTAGCTGGTAAACCATCAATTTCTAATGCTTCATCAGGTACAGGCCTATCTGCAGAAAATATCAATAAACATTTTTGTACTGTGGCTGAAAAACTTGTGAATATTGACCACTCTGAACAAAACGATTTACTTCTTTTAAATACATTTTGTAGCAGCAAGCATATCAAATCAAAACTCATCTTTAGGTTTATTGGTGTGCATGAAGTGTACAAGGAATTGTGTCTATTAAAGCTAACAAGCTCTCGTGGTTTAGACAATTTAGATAGCAAACTTTTGAAAATCTCTGCACCTGTAATCTCAGAGCATCTTGCCTACATCTATAACCTCTGCATAGAAAAATGTTATTATCCTCAAATGTTTAAAGACGCCAAAGTGTTACCCATATTTAAATCGGGTGATCCTAGTGGTAAAGGTCTTGTTGATGTTGAAGGTACCGCTCACATAGTATTCTGAGGTTGAATATCTGTTCTGTTGTGCTGCGCCCTGCTCTGAAACCTGCTTGTTCCTCAGCAATGATGGTCTCTGCTTGTGGCTTCAGTCTATTCAATATTATCTGCAGCATGACCTTGCTTGGGTGACATATGAGGCTGATTGTACGGTAATTATGGCATTGTTGTAGATTTCCTTTCTTGGGGAGGGTGATGATGAGTGACTGTGTCCATGGTGTTGGCCATTTTCCTGTCTGCCAGATCTTGTTGCAGATTCTTAGTAGGGCGCTGATCATGGCTTCCCCTCCAGCTTGGACCAACTCAGCTGGAATGTTGTCAGCCCCTGCTGACTTCCCTTTTTCAGCGATCTGACTGCTGTTTCCACTTCTTCTCGGAGGATAGGGTGACTGTCTGTGTCTTTGCTTTCGGGTACATTAAGGACTTCTGGATCTCCTGCGGTTCTTTTAGTTATACAGGTCGGAGCAGTATTCTGTCCATCTGTTCAGAATATCTGATCGTCAGTGAGACACTTCCCATTTTTGTCTTGGATTGTTAAACCTTTTTATCTGTTTCGTGCTGTCAGGTCTTTCACCAGCTGATATGCTTTCTTGCTATTGTTTTTCTTGATGTTCTCTTCAATGTCTTGGCACTGTTCACCGATCCATTTCTCTTTTGCCTCCGTCATGGACTTCCTGATTCTTTTGTTGACTGCCCTATATTGTTCTTCTCTTTCTTTTGTTTCATTTTTCTTTTTCTTCAACTCTCTACGCTTGTCGCATAGTTGTAGGATGTTAGGTGTGACCCATGGTTTTTTGACTGGTCGGTGTTTGCCAAGAAGCTCGTTTGCTGTTTCAGTCACTGCTGTATTGAAACTATTCGTCAGTGTGTCTATGTCTGAGTCTATCACAGTGAGTGCTGCAAACTTTCCACCTATCCTTGCTTGAAAAATTTCTAATACCTCTGGGTCCTTCAGCTTCTCGAGGTCAAATTTAATCCTGATGTTGTTCCGCTTGTGGATTTTCTTTAGACGTAGTCGGAAAGTCATCATCACAAGATCATGATCATCCCTATGTCTGCTCCTGGAAAACTTCGTGTCTGTGCGATGTTAAACGCTAGACTGAAACCGTCTTTTCACCATGATGTAATCTATTTGGTTGTGGTGTTCTCCATTTGGGCTATGCCATGTCCATTTTCTGGATTTCTTGTGTGGGCCAAGTGTATTCACTAGCTGGAGGTGGTTGTTACTGGCAAACTCCAGGAGTCTCAAGCCTCTTTCATTTGATTGGTTATTACAATGTGGCCCACAAACGCCCTCCCAGTCTTTCCATGCATCTTCTCCTACCTTGGCGTATTTATCGATTTTAAGAAGGCATTTGACAGGGTGTGGCATGCAGCTTTGTGGGCAACCATGAATTTGTACAGCATCAATGCAAACCTGATCAGAGTCATCAAACAGCTGTACAGCGAGGCCACCAGTGCAGTGTACTACAACAACAACATTGGAGAATGGTTTCGAACAACAGTTGGAGTAAGGCAGGGCTGTCTACTCTCACCCACTCTTTTCAACATCTTCCTTGAAAGAATCATGGCTGATGCACTGGAACATCATGAAGGATCAGTCAGCATTGGTGCAGAACGATCACAAACCTCCGCTTCGCAGATGACATTGATGGAATAGCAGGATCAGAAAAAGAGCTTGCCAGCCTAACAGAACACTTGAATAAGGCCTCCAAAACATACGGCATGGAAATCAGTGCAGAGAAGACCAAACTGATGACTAATAACACCAACGGCATTAGCACTGATATCAGGGTTAATGACCAGAAGCTGGAAACAGTTCAAAGCTTCAAGTACCTGGGAGCCATTGTATCCGACCAGGGATCCAAGCCAGAAGTAGTATGCAGGACTGCACAGACAATAACAGCTTTGTCAAAACTAAACACCATCTGGAGAGACAAGAATATCTCACTTATCTCCAAGATCAGACTAATGCGCTCCCTTGTCATATCCATATTTCTGTATGCCTGTGATCATGGACCTGACTGCAGATTTGGAGAGAAGAGTACAGGCAGTGGAGATGAGATGCTTTCGGAGGACTCCTTGGCATCTCCTACAAAGACCACATAAGCAACGAAAGCGTGCATAACAGAATCCAGCAAACATTGGACCCTATGAGAACCTTCTAACGATCGTGAAAAAGCGTAAACTTAAATGGTATGGGCATGTCACAAGATCCCAAGGAATTACAAAGACAGTTTTGCAAGGCACTGTCCAAGGAGGAAGAAGAAGAGGCAGACCAAGGAAGAGCTGGAGGATAACATCAGCGAATGGACAGGCCTAGAACTCAACAAAACCCTGAGAAAGGCAGAACAGAGAGATGAATGGA
>CM054165.1:42877975-42892080 GCA_028751875.1 Rapana venosa
TCTCTATCTCTCTCTCTCTCTCACTGGCTGGTTCTCTCTCTCTCTCTCTCTCTCTCTCTCTCTCTCTCTCTCTCTCTCTCTCTCTCTCTGGCTGGTTGGTTCTCTCTCTCTCTCTGGCTGGCTGGTTCTCCTCTATCTCTTCTGGCGGGCTGTTCTCTCTCTCTTTCTCTATCTCTCTCTCGGGCGGGTCTTCTCCTCCCTTTCTGGCTGGTTCTTTCTCTATCTCTCTCTCTTGGTGGTTTTTTATCCTCCTTTTCTCTTTCTCTTTCTCTCACTGGGGTTCTCTCTCTCTCTCTCTTGGCGGTTCTCTCTCTTATCTCTTCTTTTGGGTTTTTTACTTCTTTTTTGCATTTAAGCTTCAAAATGTCGTTACTGGCCTTCCAGCAACTTTAGTAAAAAACCTTAAATGCCCTCCCTGTCGAAACGTCCTTCGGCGGGAAATGTGGGGGGGGAGGCGGAAGCGTTTTTTTTCGTTTGCGACGGGCCCAAAGGGGGAAAGCAGTGTCAAAGAAATGGCGGGCCCCCAGTGCTAAACCCGTACTCGCGAGTTCATTTTTTTTCGCAAGAAGCCCCTTCCGAAATCCTTTCGCGACCCCCAAGAAGTAAACAACCCCAAAAAGCAGGAAGTGTCAGTGTGACAAGGGACAGTTTTTTTGAAGAGCCGGTGTTGCTGACGGACCCCCTGCATGTGGAGGTGGTGCGAATCAAAACAAACCAGCGTGTACAGAGTGTGTGTTGACGTGCGTGAATCCCCCGCCAAAATGAATCACTTGTTTGCCGTGTGAAACCAGCAAAGACAGCAAGCGGGTGTACCTGAGTTTTTGTGTGGACAAAAGAAAGACAGTTGCTGCCATTTGAGGGTTTTCTACTGGTATTGTAAAAGGTATGTGTCCCCCCTTTCCGACAACGTGTGCAGGTCGATTCGAGACGCAAAAGAAACACACAGTTTCAAAGGTTGTAGTTTAAGTTTAGGAACCCAAAATATTCGATGTGTGAATCGGATGAAGCCTGAAAATTCTTGTAATGGAGATATGGGAGGAATTAGTGTGTGTTTGGTTATCAAGAAGAAAACAGAAACTTTTTGCCCGAAGAACGTGTCAGGCTTGCCATTCGTAAAGGGCAGCGTCCAAAAAAAAAACAGCAGAGACAGGGCACGTTTCTGAACGGGAATTACTCTTTTCGGGCCTGATCGGTTTTACATGGGCTGACTTCGCTGGCTGCAGACTAGAAAAAAAATGCTGTTTTGAAAACTGAGAACGGGGAATAAGTATCAGATCTAGATGTAATACCATTTTAATGGTTCCCTGTCACTGTAATTTGCGTCGGTTTGATATGTTTGTTACCGCGCCGCAGGCTTTGGCAGAATGCTAAAATTGCAAAAATTTGTTCTTTTTCTTCTCTTGGTGGTTTTCTTCTTTCTTTTTCTTCTCTCATGGCGGGTTCTCTCTCTCTCTCTCTCTCTCTCTTCTCTTTTCTCTATCTTCTCTCTCTCTCTCTCTCTCTTCTCTGCGGGCTGTTCTCTCTCTCTCTTCCTCTCTCTTTCTCTGATGACGGTTCTTCTCTCTCTCCTGGTGGTTCTCTCCTCTCTACCCTCTCTCTATCTCTCTTCTCTTCTCTCTCTGGCTGCTCTATATCTCTCTCTCTCTCTGGCTGCCTGTTCTCCTCTCTCTCTCTCTCCTCTCTCTGGTGGGGTTCTCTCTCTCTTCTTGGCTGGTCTCTCTTCTCTATTCTCTCTATCTCTTCTATCTTCTCTCTCACTCTCTCTGGCTGGGGTTCTCTCCTCTCTCTCTTCTCTCTCTCCCTCTCTCTCTCTCTTCGCTCTCTCTTGGCTGGTTCTCTCTCCTCTCTCTCTCTCTTGGCTGGCTGGTTCTCTCTCTCTCTATCTCTCTCTCTCTCTCTCTGGCTGTTTTCTCTCTCTCTCTCTCTCTCTCTCTCTCCTCTCTCTCTCTCTTCTCTCTTCTCTCCTTCTTGGCTGGTTCACTCTCTCTATCTCTCTCTCTCTCTCTCCTCTCTCTCTCTCTTTCTTTCTTCTCTCGGTGGTTCTTTCTCCCCCTCTCTGGCTGCTGGTTCTCTCTCTCTCCTCTCTATCTCTCTCTCTCTCTCTCTGGCTGCTGTTCTCTTTTCTCTTTTCTCTTTCGGCTGGCGGGTTTTCTCTTACCTCTCTTCTCTCTCTGCGGTGGTTCTTCTCCTCTCTCTCTCTCTCCTCTTTTCTTTCTCTCTCTCTCTCTCTTCTTCCCCTTGCTGGTTCTCTCTCTCTCTCCCCCTCTCTCCTCTCTCTCTTTTCTCTCGGGCTGCTGGTTCCTTTTCCTCTCTCTCTCTTCTCCTTCTCTCCTTTTCTCTCTGGGGTTTCTCTACATCTCTCTCCTCTCTGGCGGCTGGTTCTCTCTCTCCTCTCTCTCCTTCCATCTCTCTCTCTCTCTGGGGGCTGGTTCTCTCTCTTCTTCTCTCTCTCGGGCTGGTGGTTCTCTCTTCTTCCCCTCCTTTTCTCTTCTCTCTTTCTCTCTGGCTGGTTCTCTCTCTTTCTCTCTCTTTTTTCTTGGTGGGGTGGCGGGTTTGGTTCTCTTCTCTCTGTTTTTCAAAAACCCTGTTGTCTTTTCTCTCTTTTCCCCTCTTCCTCTCTCTGTCCTCTCCCCCTCCCCCTTCTGTTTCGCTTCACTCCCCTCTCCTCTTTTTCCCGTCTCTCCTGTCTGTCTTTTCTCAGAAAAGACAAAACAGCCAGCGGACCCCGTCAAAGGACGGGATGGTTGTGGCTGCGTGACTTATGCAAGTTTTCTCCCCAAATCTAAATTAATATTGTTGGAAAAACCCGAAAAAGAAAAAAAGGGCAACAGGGGGGAGGGAAAAGAAGGGAGAGAGACAGACAGAAGAAAACATAGGCATCAGAGAGACAGAAAAGAGGCGGACTGAGAGACAAGACAAATAAAAACAGAAAAGAGAGAGAGGGGGGGCGACACACCACACACACAAAACACGACAGACAAAAGAAGACTCAAGAAGAAACACAAGTAGACACAGACAGACAGCAGACAACAGTCAAAACTCTCAAATGAAATGAACAGGCCAAGAGCTCCTTCATTGAAGAAACAAAAACAAAGATATATTTTCTGGGTTCAACACAGAAAATCAGTTCGCCTTTTTTTTTTCTCTTTGGGTAGGCTCCGGGGTTTACCAATGGGAATTTTTTTGTTTGCGACCGTTTTTAGCCGTATAAGGTACCGCCTTTCCCATTTCCCGGGGTAATTAAACATGAAAAAAAAAATAAAAACACAATGGGGTTACCAAAATTTTTCATTGAAAAAAACTGTAAATGAGATAAAAAACAGAGAAAAAGGGAGGAGAGGGGGGGAGAAAAAAAAGGATCCCAACGCACGCACGTTAAAATCAATTTAGGGGGAAGACATTAAATAAAAAAACCACAACACATACAACACACAGCTAGTATCACTTTTAGGGGAAAAATTAAAACTAAAAAATCTCTCTTTTTCTCTTCTCTCTCTCTCTTCCTCTACACAAACCACACACACACGCACACCTACCCACATTACTCAACAATACACAACAAACACACGCACCCAATCACAACATACAAGAAGAAGGTGGGGGATGGTTAAGACTTTTGGCCAAAAAGAAAACCGAAATTTCGGGGTTTCGTTTCCCAGCCCCCCTTTTTCCCCGTTTGAAAAAATCAAACGATGTCAAAGTCCTTGGAAAAGGATAAAAACCGAGGCCCTGTTTTGCGAACAATAAACATTTGCCCCCCCGTTAAATCCTGTTCCGTTTTTCGGAAGAGAGGGCCTTTGTGTGCGGTGGAAAGATGACAAATTTACAAAACCCATAACGGGGATGGATGAAAAAAAAGCAACGGTGCTTTTTCCTTTACCCTGGGGGAAAACCCCCCTTAGCGTTTGTTTTTGCTTTAAAATTTCGGAAATAAAAATCATACTTTAAAAATTATTTTTAAACACACATACAATACCGCATACCAATCCCCCAAAACGCGCTCGCTCGCGATGGCGGTGATAGGGTTTGGTATGGTTAGGGGTGTGTGTAAGGTGGTTTGTGTGTGTTTTTATTCTTTTCTTTTTTTTATTTCAGGAAAATGAAAAGCTTGTGGTTTTTTTTATCGGTGGGTGTGTATGCAGTTTTTTTCATTTTTGATGCCCCCTGGAAAAAGGGCCTTCTACAAAAGCGGAAGGGTTTTAACGTGGCAAAAGTTGTTTTGCGCGCTTCCACAGGGGAATGTTTATAGTGTATTAAGATTTTTGGGGGTAGTAGAGTGGCACTGATTTTTACCCCAGATGAAAAAGCCTTTGAATAAATTCGAACTGGAGGGGCACGTGGTGGTCTGTGTGGTGTGTGGGTTTTGTGTGTGTGGTTGTTGGGTTCTGTGTTTAAAATCACTATATTAACTTCCCCTTAGAAATTAATAAAATAATAAAAATAATAAAAAATAATAATAATTATAAAAAAAAGAAAAGAAAATATTGCTATATCTTTGCTTATAAAGACCCTACACCCCAGCTGGGGGAGGGGCAAGTGGGTTCATTTCAACCCTTCCTCCCTTGGCCAAATCACTAAACCCAAATTTTTCAAAAAAAAAATTGGTCCCCCCAGGTGATTTTCGCAACTAGCATCCAGAACCCCACTTAAATGCAACCACCACAAGGAAAGGCGGAGGTGTCAGGAAACGGCCCTCGCCCTCCTTCGTGGCTAGGGTGCCCCGGGACCTGGTTCCCCTTCCATCGCCCCCCAGACCACTACCCCCGCTTCATTCCAGAGGGGGGGTCGCATCAGTGGAAAAACATCTACCCTGGTGGTCTCCCCGCTCACCTTTTCCCCCGGGAAACCCCCTGCTTGATCCAAAAGTGGAACTTTCCAGTCTTCTTCCACACACGGTTTCGTAACAGTGAAAATGAAACTGTTAGTGAATTTCTGATTTTCCAACCCCCTGCCTTCCGGGCCCATGCCCCTTCCCTTCCCGTCCATGGAACCCTTGCTGCTTCCCTTCCCTACCCCCCTTGTCTGTATCCCTTTTCCCCCCAGCCCTCCAGACTGTAGCTGCACCGTGCCCCCACCTAGCACCAGTGCCCTTCCCCCTTTGGTGCCCCAACCAGGACAATACGCCTGTCACCCCAAATGGAGAAACTTCTCTTAAATTAGATCCTTTGAAGACCGTCTCGCCCGTAGGGGTTGATCACACTAAAGAAATTTTTGCTCCTCTGCTTGGCATAAATTATATTGCTCAAAGTGTTTTTAAAATGCTTAAGGGAAAGTCAACGTACGAAGAATGTGACTGATTCAGCAGAGCAAAAATCGGGGTTAAAAAACTTATGCTTCCATTTCAATGACTGTTGCTGTGAAAAGTCGGATAATTTCATGTTGGTTTGTGGCATGTGTAGTTTGTGAGTTATGTAGTGTGGTTGTTATGTGGAGTGTGTGTGTGGGTTTTGTGTGAGGTGCGTGGATGTGTGTTGTTTTGTGTGTTTTGTGTGTGTGAGTGGAAAGGTGTTGTGTTCGATTTCGTTTTATTTCTTTCACTAAAGTGTTTTAATAAAAAAAGGCGGGGTGGGGGTTGGGGGATCGGGAGTTGGTTAGGAGGGTGATTTAAAAAATCTAAAATAAACAAGTAAGAAAATGCAATCTAAGTTTTTTAAAAATCGAACAGTAAAATCACAATTTCTAACAGAATCAACCCAATAAAAAAAAAAACGATATTTTTAAACATAACTAACAACGAAAATATAGCAACAGGAAATTTGGGACTTTAGAGTCCAAAATTACATAATAATGATTTTTGGACTATGCAAAAAGTTGTGAGTGTGTATGTGTGTGTGGTGTGCGCGCGCGCGCGCGCGCGTGTTGGTGGTGTGAGTGCTTGCGTGCGTGTGTGTGTGGTGTGTGCTGAGTGTGTGGAGCGGTGTTGCGTGGTGCGGCTGCGGGGTATGACCTTGTTGCTTTTATGTGGGTCTCCCTTTTGCATTTGTGCCTTTTAGGGGGGGGGGGGGGGGTGATTGCCATGCTTGGCGAAAGATACATCATGTTTGCTTTTTGAGGGGTGGACCATTTTGTTCATGGTGGTCATTTGTTTTGCGGGTGAAAAGTAAAAGGATTCTAATTCATGGGGGGCAGGAGGCCTGCTTGCGAGACGTACCCTTTAAAGGCCTAGCTACTGTGTTCCCGTGAGAATATGCTTTGTGCTTCCTGATTTTTTGCATGCATGCTGTGCATCCCGGAGGTGTGCGCTGTTATGTGAGCTAAGGGTGCATGTGGGTGCGACCCGGGGGGGCCTGATGTTATCTTCTTAGAGGCGAGGAGAGCAGTTACTTGCTTTGGATAAATGCATTTTTGCTGGATCTGTCAACGGGGTTTTGGTAGATTGGGTGTGGAATGCTTGTAAACAGACATTGGTTTGTGGGATTTGTATGAACTGACTATTTGGGTGGTTTTGGGGTTTGACGGACAGAGAACTTTGGTTTCTTTTTTCTCATTTCTTGTATTTCTGGTTGTTGAAAAGTTTTGCCTCCAGAAAAATGGTGGTTTTTTTGGTTTTATTTTTTTATTCGAGAGTTACTTCTTTTGGGGTTTTCCCCCCCCTTTTTTCTGACAACTGTGGGGTGTTTATTTTGCAGAATAAAAGTGCAAAGTTGTTTTTTTGTATCACTGAAATTTGGGTTTTTTGGGCAGTGTTAAAAATTTTATTTTTTTTCTATTTGCAAATTTTGATACGTTTATGTGCTGAACATAACTTTGATTTCAAAATGATTTTTTTGGGGGCTGTTTTTTTCCCCTCAGCACAAAGTATTGATGTTGGACACTTGGACATGAAAAACGTCTCCGTGTGGATTATCTCAAAATAAACAAACCAGAAAAAAAAAAAGGGATATTGCACCATTCTATATAATTAGGAAATCCATTTCACTTTTTCTGCTTTTCCCAATCTGCCCCTTTTTTCTGAAAATTTCTGATTTAGATTAAATATACCAGGAATCAGATCTTCCGCCAGATCAATAAAACTAAACCTACCCGTTTATGCTATATTTTTCATCTTCTTTTAAAAGTAAAAGACTTTCCAATTTAAAATTGATGTTGAAACGTTTGGATTTAAACAAAAATCAGATCTAGTCGTTGTTAATAGGCTTTGTTACCGAAATCCACCAAATCCACCGCCTGCTAATAAATTCAAATTCTCAAGGTTGAAGTGAACTTTAAATCAGAAACTGTAAATTTTTGGGGTTTTTTCATAGATTTTCTAAAACCTAAATAAAAAGGTATCAAATTTACAAGCACGGACTGAACAGTTAATAATTAAACCCAAACCCGGGCACTGAAAAAAATGCTATTTGATTTTGATCAAAAAAAAAACGAATACAAAAAAACATGTTGAAGTGTGTGCTTTTCATGTTGGAGTAGTTCCTAAACGTAGTTTAACATGCTAAAAATCTTTTTAAAAAACCCTAAGGTTTGGACATAAAAATATTACAAAATTCAAAAAAAATTCAAAAAATCCTTCCTTCGATCTGTTAAATTCATCATTAAACAACATTATAAAAAAAAGATCCAAGAAAGCGCCTTTTTGGGGGATAGCCAATTTTATCGGGTACAACAAAAATGCCCCATTCATAAAAAGGGCCTGGAATAAATTTAAACCCCTTTGGATAACAAAAGATATTGAATCCGAATACATTGAGAAAAAAATTTTTAAAACACGAAAAAAAAGAACAATATAAAAAGGGAAAGGAAAAAGTCAACTCAATAAAACTGATTTAAAAGGACTTTTTCAAAATTATTAGTTTCAACAACGTTTCGACTTGGGAAAAATATCAATATATAAAACCCAAAAAAAAATTTTCTAAAAATTAACAATGATCAAAGCATTCGGCGATCAACTAAATAAACCATTTTTCAAATTTTCGTTAAAGTCAAAATATGGAAGATCAAGAGAAAAATTCTTTCCATTTAAAAAAAAATACTCCGCCCCCTAGTCCCACGACCGTGGGGGACCCCAAAGACTCAACAAACCCTTCCCTCCATTCCTCCTCTGTTCTGCCTTTCCAGGGTTTTGTTGAGTTTAGGCCGTCCTTCACTGAGTTTTCCCCCGTCTTCCTTGGGCTGCCCTTCTTCTTCCCTTGGACAGTGCCTTGTAAAACTTCTTTTTAAGTCTTTGGATTTGGACAGCCCATCCATTTAAGTTTACCTTTTTACGAGTTTAGAAGGTTTTAAAGGGCCAATGGTTTGCTGGATTTGTTAGACGCTTTCGTTGTTTTTTTGTGGTCTTTGTGGAAGCCAAGGAGTCCCGAAAGCATCCATCTCCACCGCCCGACCTTTTCTCCAAATCTGCAGTCAGGGTCCATGATTCACAGGCAACGAAAAAGGAATGACAAGGGAGGCATTAGTCTGATCTTTGGAAAAAAGTGAAATATTTTTATCTTCCATTTTGGGGTTTGTTTTGACAAAGCTGTTATTGCTGTGCAGTCCCGTAATGTACCTTTTATTTCCCCCAATGACAAATTTAAAACGTACTTGGAGCCCGGTCTTAAAAAGTCAAAAACAGGTGACCTAATGATTTAGATGGAAAAATAATAAAAATTCAAAACCCCTGATTTTTTACACACTTACTTTGTAATTTGTGTATCGAAAAAATTGCTTTTCCTTTTAAGTTTAAAACAAGCAAAAATTAAACCACATTTTTAAACAGGTAATTCATTTGTCCATCAATTACAGACCAATTTTCCCTTTTGTCTGCTTTCAAAACCTTTTTAAAAAAACATCAGAAATCTTACATTCCTACTTTTTTAACAACAAATAGAATGAAGGGGAGTCAGGTTTTTGAAAAATTTCCTGAAAAAAAATACTGACAGTCTTTTTTAAAATCAAAGAAAAAAATTACTGGGTTTCTTTTTGTTGACGTTAGAAAGGCCTTTGATGCATTAATCATACTTTGTTTGCGTAAATTATACCCGTACAGCTAGCACCAGAGATTATTAAATTTTTTAGCAAATTTTTTTTGTCAGGAGGAACAATGAGGGAAAAAAATGACCATCTCAAATTTTTTTCTGTTTGAAAAGGCTTTAAAAGGGGAAGTCTTTGGCATTTTTGTTTTCATACCTAAATGATTTACCCTTTTTTAAAAAATTTTAACGTGAAATGTTCGCTAGTACACCTTGTTCTGCAGGATTAATCCTCATGGGTAACAATTAAATTTTCAAAATAAATTGACGATTAATCATTTGGGGCTCAGTTTAACTGTCACCTTCTTAAGGGATTTTCGGGTAAACCCCCCCCCTTTTCCCCTCTTTTTCCAAAAACAAAAACGAACAAGAAGAAAAAAAATTCCCGACTTTCGTTCCCCAAAACAAAAACACACCAGACAAATACTTAAAATCGCTTCCCCCCCACTAGCTTCAATCAAACCCCGCTCTAAACCCAATCTATATTTCCCTCCCCCCCTTTTTGCCGTTCGAAACCTGTTTGATGAATATTGCCCTCCCCTTCTACTACAAACTGTTTCCCCAGTCAATAAATAACTCCAGACCAATTTTTTTCAAAAATCACATACAGGGGGCAGGGAAAAATGGGTTAAAGGGGATCCGGGAATAAAGGGAAGGGGAAGGGAAGCGTGGTGAACCTCAGGGGGCCAACCGGGCTCACCCTCTCCAGGACGATCCACCGTGGGGCATCCCAGGAACCCGGAAAGGGAATACTTGCCGTTCCTCGCTCATATAAATACACTAAGGTGACTAGGGTTATTTCTTTTGCATCCTCCGGTTTTACAATTTTCTATTCAGCCAAAAACCTCCCCCATGTTCCCAAGGAAATTTTCATTTCAATCTAAATCACTCTTTATACTCATAATTATTATGTTTAAATACAGTTCGTAAAAATACTTTAAAAATATTTTTTCCCCAAAAGGAATGTCTTAAGAAAAAACCCAAAAACAACACACACAACTGCAAAAAAAACACAAAATTGCACTAAAACCTAAAAACCAATCTGGGGCTGACCACATCAATTTAAATTTCGAAATACTGAGTGTTCTAAAGCAAGTGCGAATATCAGACAAAACATTACCCTTAAAAACAGTTAAAGAAGTATCCTTCGTTCACTAAAGGGGAAAATTTTTTTCTACCTATAGAACATAACCTAAAGACAAAGGAAACCTCCCTCGAAAACATTCTCATTTTGTTTATTCAAGAATAAAAATCCAAGATGCATTGACAAAGACACCAACAACAAACCCCAACGCACAACAATCACCCCAAAACTCAATCTACCTACGGAACGTCCTCCTGCACCCATGAAGACATTGAAAAACGGACAGCAAAACTTTGACTGGCCCGGAGTCCGAAAAAACCAAAAAGGAAAAAAGAAAAAAAATAAAAAAAAAAACACGACGGAATCTCAAAAAGGGAACCGGAATAAGTAAGCGAAAGCAGAAAATAAAGCTTATGTTTCAGCAAAGACAAAAAAAAGCAGAAAAGAAATCCCAAATTTAACCTTTTTTTATTGAAATGAAACATTGAAAAAGTTGAGCTCAAAAAACTCAGGTGTTACTTTGACAACAAATTGACTGGACAATTTTATTATTCAAATGGGAAAACGTTTACCAACGGTTTCTTCGTTATCTAAAAAAAAAAAATTCTTGATAAAAATTTGGAAAACTCTTCTTTTGTGGCAATTTTGCCTATATTGACTTGCATCCAACTATGGGACAAATTGATGACACAAATTTGAAGTTTATCCACCGTTTTATAAAAGACATAAATTTGGGTACTATTAAAGTCAAGTCCCTTAACTGTTATGATACAAGAAAAAAATTACTACTTTTCCGAAAGGCTTTTCTTCAACAAAATGTATGCACTTACTTTATTAGGGAAATCCCTCCAAAGATTACAATTTTCTTTTTTTCTTCTTTCATTGCCGCGGGTGCCTTTCGGGTCGCAGGGAACACAGACGTCTGTCTGCAGCAAGGGGGGAGGCTTGATGTATGAAGGTCATGGGCTGCAGGGTGCCCACCCACATAGTCGCCCCATCGTCCCCTTGGGTCTACCCGGGGTTTTTCCAGCCATTGTATTTGGGGTGTTCCCCGTGGGGTGGTTGGGGGGGGGCATTTAGGAGGGACCAAACCCCCTGATCCTTTTTTGTTCAAAATTGGTGGAAAATTTGGGTTTAGTCGGACCATGTCTTGATCACCTCATTCTGATCTTGTGGGTTGGTTTTTTGACGCTTTTCTCAGGCAGCGAATTTCCTGTCCCCATTTTTCTCTCTAAGGTTTTTGTTGGGGCCCCCTGTCTGACACTGGTATTGAGTGTTGGAACGAAGAGGGCGTTGAGGTTTTGCCTTGGGCTCTTGAGATGCTAAAATGTTTTAAAAGGGGGGGCGAGTTGGTAAGAGCGTTTCGTTTTGGCATTTTGTTTCTATCTCTCTGTCCAATTTTTCCATCTTCAGTGAAGGGGTGCCAAGGTATTTAAATTTTCTTTGTCGTTTCAGCGGGTGTCTTGATGTTGTGCCCAGTTTCCTGGATTTCGTGACGACTAACTTCTTTTTGGGGGGATAGATCTAGTTCCCCTTCCAGCTTGTTTGGTTGGTCTTTTTATTTTTGAGAGCTCTTTTTTCTAATCATAAAGGATGGTCGTCAGCAAAATTTTCGTTCAGGGACCAAGCGGGGGTGGCTTCCCTTTGAAAATCTGGTCCAGTAGATACGAAGAGAAGGGGGGAGGAGTACGCAGCCTTCCTGCCCCTGAGGGAACCGGGGAAACCCAGTGGGAAAGTTCCACTGGCTTTCGGCTGCGCTCAACGTTGCATAGATTCTTGATTTTATCAAGCAACTGCCCCTTCACGTGTACTGCTCCGGGATTTTCCCAGAGTTGCTCTTTTGCTCGGTCAAAGCTTTTTTCTTGATCAACGAATACTGTAGCAGGTCTTGGTTGATTCGTGGCTTTTCACACAGCGCGGAGTGCGAAAAGGCATCTGTGCCCCTCTTCCTTTTCCCAAAAGCCAAACTGGGCTTTGCTCAGTAGGTGTTCCGTTTGGCTCTTGTGCTCTGTTCCACAATTTTTGCTTATTTTCCCTACAGGCGAAAAGGGAAAATGCCTCTTTGGGTGCTGTTTCTTCTTGCCCCCTCTTCCAAATGCACCGCTATTGCTTTTTGCCATCCATTGGTACTTTCCAAAATTTCCCCATGCTTTTGGAAGGTGGTGAGCCATTTAACTCCCTTTTCCCGCATGCAAGGAGGGCTTCATTTTTTAGCCGTCCGCCTGCGTTTGCCCTTTGGCTGGTTTTAATTTGCTTTTCTTGTTTTAGCCAAGGGGTTTGGGGGCCCAACTGGGCTTTATAGCGTGGTGAGAATGAGAGTGGAGCTTTTACTCCAGATGGGTTAAAAGTCTTTAAAAATAGTCTTCCCATCGTTCAGAAATTTTCCCCTTTTTGTGCAGTGCCCCCTCCATTTGCATCTTTTTTACTTTCTGGTTTTAATGGCTCACTCTTACTTCATCGTCTTCACACTTTGAAAAATTTCTTGGGGGGTTCTTGCAAATTTTCCCTTAAATTTCTCCATAAGTCGCCCCAAAATTTTTCTTGGGGCTTTCACAACACGATACATGTATTCTTCGTTTTGTACTTGACGTAGCCTTTCTGTCTTGTCTTGACCCCCGCTTTATATACTTTTTTTTCTTTAGGCTTCCTTCACCCTTTGGGTTCCCCCAACGTAGTTCCTGTTTTTATCTTTCATTTCTTTTTCCCACAAACTTTCCTAAAGGTTTAAGAAGCTGGCTTGAAGGGGTCCCAGACTAGTCCATGTTAAGGGGTTTTTATCAAAAGGAGTCAAATTTCCCTTTATCAATGAATGTTTTGCACTTCTTTCTCTTCCCGTTTGAGGAGGTTTATCTTTTCAGGCTGGGGCCCCCTACAGTTGTTTTTTTCTTCTTCTGGTACTGGGGAAGAAAACAGGGTGTGGTCAGTGCAAGGGTTGGGATTGGGGTGGTTTTGAGCTTTGTGGGGAACGTGTTCAGATCTTGCAAGTATAAAGTCGATTTTTGGGCAAACGTTGAGGTGTTCCACTTGTACCAGGTGTAAATTTGGGAGGTCGGGTTGGAAAAAAAGGGTTGGTGATGATCAGTCATGCCTGCACATAGTCCAGCACGTGGGGCCCGTTTAATTGCAAGGTTTTTCGTGGGCACTGTGGGTCCAAGATGTTTTGTCCACGGGGCTTCTCTCACCAACTCTGCCGTTGAAATCACCCATGACTATAGGTCCCCTTTGTCAGGGGGGCTGTTGTGAGGTCGGGGAGTCAATAGAATGATCTTTTTTCCTCTTCTGAGTACGAAACGAATCTTTACCGGGGCATAACTTGGGTTAGTAAAAAATTTTGTTGGACTTTTTTAACCCCATTTTAATCGTCTTTCGGGTATGTGTTCTGACCCCTGAGATTTTTGCTATGTCGGGTGTGGATGAAACCCCCCACCCTGCGTTCTCTCTGGGTTTTTCTGATCCCCTCCGATGAGAACAAAGTTTAAGGATTTCTTTCATTCCTTCCCTTTCTTCCGTTCTGAAATACCCAAGAGGAGCTTTCTTTTTGGGCATGAATTCCCAATTTGGGTTTCCTTTTTTTGTTTGGCCCCAGATGTTTCTGTTCCAAAAGTAGATGTTCCCATCCGATGTCCCCTTTTCCCTTGCGAGGTCGTTTTCCCTTTGGGATCCGTCCCTTTGTACCTTTTTAGTTTTTTAAAGGGTTTAGAACCCCCGTCGGCTTGCTGGCCGTACACTACAGAGCCCTTACCACTTACCGTTTCCCTTTCCCACGCGTGGGCGAGGGGGAAGATAAAATCAATCCTTCAAAATAAATGAACACAGGCACAATCATTACATTGTTTCCCAAAACCCAAAAAAAATATCGTAAGACAAGTTTTTTTGTAATCAAAAGTCGTTTGGAATAATCCCCCAAAGAGGGTTTTTTTAAAAAATTTCCCCCAAAAGCCATTTGAAAAAAATTTCTAATAAAAAAACTGTAAAAAAAAACGAATTGAATTTCCCCCATCCCTTTCCAAAGTGTAGTTTTATCATTCTTTGATTGTTCCCTTACGATTTTTTTCTTCTTCTTCCTTTTTTTT
>CM054165.1:42892580-42932070 GCA_028751875.1 Rapana venosa
TTTTGTAAAAAATAATAAAATTTTTATTAGGGTTATCTTGAAAGACAAAACAAAGCTATAATATACATAATTGACAAAATATATATATATGGTGAAGTAACAAGTGCAGGTAACCAGTTAAAAAACTTCTCTTCCATCAAAAGAAGGTTTTATCCATGAGTATAAAAAAAAATTAAACTCCCAAGATAAACCTTTAAAAGCAGCATCTAGGAAATTATCTCAGAAACAACCATGACCCGAATCAAACTCTAGCTCTTGGTTAAACCACTCTTCAGAGGTTCCAACAATGTTTAAATTATCAATATCCTTGTGGTATGTAACAAAAGACACCCTCCATAATTCAGAAGTGTCTATTGCTGCCCTAAGAATAAATGGATATGTTTGTGGTCTACCACTGCTGTCAGCAAAAAATGAAATAAAAAAGAGAAGGAATATTTTATGAAATAATAGTGGTAAAAAAATTGTATATGAAAATAAGTGGCAAAGGGAAATCTATTTTGCCATATTTTCCCTTTAGGGATCCTTTTTCCTATCAAAAGGAGCAAGGGAGATCTTTAAAGTCTGTATCAGCCAATGGGTCTGTTTTAGTGATAGCATATCTATCTATCTATCAAATCTATTATCTATCTCTCTCTCTCTATCTCTATCTCTCTCTCTCTCTCTCAAATATGGGTTATTCTCAAAAAACATGTGAGGTTTTTTGTGACATAGACCTTGAAAAATAAATGTCTTTGGAAGTTTATGGCTTTTTGTTATATTTTAGAGTACTCTGTCATAATCTGCATTCTTTTGAACAAATTATGAAATATTAATTGGTTTCTAGTATTTGATGAATTAAAGTTCTATTTTTAGCCGTGTTGCGGTTGTGACATGGAAACCAAAAGTAGCATAAATAAATCTTGTACTCAGAATATCAAAAAAAAACACTCCAAAATGCTGTTGTTTCATTTATAAAACAAATCTAACTTTTTGGAAGTATGACAATCACGGGAACAAAGCATATTTTTGGCCATTTTTCTATGACACTCTAAGACAGTTTTGTACGCCCAGATTAAAGGTTTTTTTTTTTTTTAGCAGTGCCACAGGAAGCATCACAAATTAGCCTAAAATTTTAAACCCACAGCATCTTTTAATAAAACAACAATTTTTCTTTACACAAGAATGGAAGCTATTTCAAATTAATCCTTATAAAAGTAATATGTTGCGGTGTGGACATGGAAACTGTTTGGTTGTGACATGGAAACCACCCCCCTTTCCCAAAATAACAAATCATGGAAGTGTAGCAATTTAAACACATTAAAACAAAAGCACCAACTTAAATTGGAAACAATGCATTCTTGTAAAATTATTATACTGATTTATCATTTTATATGATTATATTTGGGTTGCGACATGAGAACCATTTGGTTGGGGCATGGAAAACCACACCCTCAAAAGCACAAATCATTAAAAGTGTACCAATTTAAGATCAAATTAAAAAAAAACACATCATCTCAAATGAGAAAACAATGTTCTTGTAACTTTTTTTTACATTGATTTATTATGTTAAGACTTAGAGTGACATGATATTATTTTCAATAAACAGTATTCTACATTTGATTATCATGCTGGAGTGATTATGATATCGATCAACACAGCTAAGTCCAGTTTCTCCATTCTGACCCTAAGCGCATCCTTCATAATTAATGATAAAATATGAGCTCATGAGTGCATAGTGCTTTTATATCAAGTACAAAATGCATGTTTTAAAAACGACAAAAAACAATGAAATCATATTCATTCTTGGGTTTTTTTTTATAGTAAAAACCAAAACTTAATTGTCGATCAAACTTTTAGGATTGTCAATTGTTAAAATCATCACCTTTGCTGTGTTGTTGGGGTTTTCTTCCTTTAATATTAAATTTTCACTTTGAATACGAATTAACTAGGTTATTTCTTCTTAAATTCTTGTTTTACAGGCAAATTAATTCTTTTATTTTATGGGCAAAAGAATCCTTCAAGCCCCTCTCAGCATTTGCCATTGCTTTTTTTTCCACACATGCAGTTTGCTTTTTTGTCCCACATCTGACATGATTCTAACATAATTTCAAACTGATTTAGGACTTTAGTTTCTCTCTCTTTCTCTCTCTCTCTTCTCTTCTCTGTCTCTCTCCTCTCTTCTCTCTTCTCTCTCTCTCTTCTCTCTCTTCTTTCTCTTCTTCTCTCTCACACACACAACACAACAACACACATGGTTTGATTTTATATTGTAACGTTAAAAAAATTGTTGTATAATCACATGAATCCATATGTATGTGGGCACCTGCCCCTTTATTTCTATCATAAGACTCCCACCGTATAAGATCTACTTTTCTTAGGACACTGCTCTTCTTTGTAACTGTACCCCTCATTTAGACTTTCCTTTATAACACATAATTTTGTGTGTGTGTTGGTGTGTGTGTGTGTGTTTGGTGTTGTTGTGTGTGTGTGGTGTGTGTGTGTGTGTGTGTGTGTGTTGTGTGTTTTTGAGAGATGAGGGGAGAGAGGAGGAGGAGAGGAGAGAGAGAGAGAGAGAGAGCAAAAAATTATATGTTGTAAATGTATGTGTTTGTGTGTGTGTGTGTGTGTGTGTGTGGTGTCCCAAGCGCAGAGAGAGAGTGTGTGTTGTATGTATGTGTGTCCCGTGAATGTGGATCGGAACGTGTGTGTGTGTGTGTGGTGTGTGTGTGTGTGTGTGTTACACCACAATTAAAATTTTTAAGCATGTGAATTGCTTATTTGCTCATTAAATGTTGATTTTTTTTTGTTGCCAAAAAGGCATTCATAGTTTTTTTTTATAACCAATTTCAACTGTAGTGTTCTTGCTTTTTTGTCAATGTGAATGTGTGTCAGTTGTGTGTTATTTGTTTTGTTATCAACGCTTGTCTTTCACATTTAAAGATGAATGGTTCCAAATGTTGACAAGGGAAAACGGAAACCAACGAAAAACAAAACAAAAAAGCCCACCTATTGTGGTTTTCATCATAACTGATCAGGACTTGTAAAGTTTCAGGAGTTTGAAAAATGTTAAGCTTAGGACTTCCAGCATTGTATCCTATCTCTCAAATGAACATAATTTAATCGGAAGAACGTCATTGTTTGATTACATTTGAAGTAAGTGGTAGAAAACGAGTGACGTGTTTTGGTCGTGACCAGGAACGCCGAGCTCTGTCATCAGCGCAGTTTGTAGCAAACATTAACGTCACTGCGATGACGTTTAGCGTGCATTACGATTTTACCATTACGTTAACAACGATTGTGTAGATCAATCACTTCCTGAAATCAAAACTAGAAATCTGTATCGAGGAAAAGGGGACGATTTATTACAGTAGATCAGAGTCGTGACACAAAACCAAATCCGTTTCCTGTCACGACTAACACGAGCTAAACGTTTTTACGGCCAAATTTTTAAAGTGCGAGATAACCACAGAACAAATTGCTGCAGGTTTTTATTTTCAACAACATAACCAGAGGGATCCATATAAAAATCAATAACTGAATGACGAAAACGCGAGACTAATTTTTTGGTATGCTTCTGATCTAACGGCAGAAACCACGCTATCTTGGTTCGTGTCACAACCAAAGTGGTTAATTCATGTAGTTTACAGATCAACGAAAATATTCCCATAAAATAATTCAAACACTGAAAATAATCACTTCTGTCGCTTAAATTTTTCGGGAAAAAAAACACGATAGCATCATTAAAAGAAAGAGAAAATAAAACTTCAACAAGAATGTTGCGGTTGTACAAGAAACCGTACTCTTTTCGTTTCATGTCCTAACCGTAACGCCACACAACAAAAAATGGATCTATTTAATATTTGTGCAAAAATTTTTTTTCTTGCACATAACAACCATTTTCCACAAATTACAGTAGATGGCTTTTTATTTCTTTCCCAGTAAGAATAAGTGGTCTCAAATGAACGATCGGTAAATGTCCCACAGCTAACAAGGCAAAGCTGTTGACAAGAAAAGAGAACCTGACAAAACAAGCAATTTCGTAAATTTTAAAAACGAGTTTACGATTATTAAACCCTGGTTGGGAAAAGTAACATACTTTGAAAAGAAAATATTCCTTCTCCTTCGATAAAAAATGCGATAGAAAACGAGTAAAGGCCCTCTTGATCAAATGCTGCCGTGCTTTAGCGGTTGGTCGTGACATGAGAAAATTTTGGAAGAAGACAAAGACCCCACACTAGTATAGCATCGGGGATGTTCCTTTGGCGGGAAAAAAGTTTCGTGCCAGAGATATTTTAGGTCAAGGTGAAGTGCCAGCGATATAAAATCTCGGTCAGTGAAGGAAATGTGTCGAGTTTTGGACCAAATTTACGTCGGTCGGTTTTTGGGCGTTAAAAATGAGAAACCATGGTTGAAAAATCTGGAGTTTCAAGCCATGAACGAGGGTAGGAAGGCTTGCTGATCAAAAAATCGTTTTTTATTTTTACTGTTAAACTATTTACTTTATCAGTGGAAACCCATAATGTGTTGATGATATCGTATAGTTCTTTGTGAGTGAATTTTTAAATTGGGCCTGGGCTTAGGAAACCAAGCGTCACGACCACAACGAGTATTTAATCCACCCTCTATTTAATGTTCATGAAAAAAAAGAAGTGTTTCTGCTTGGGAGTTTTGAAACAACATCTGGGCATTAATTTAATACAAATTGTGTTTCAAATTATCAGTCTTTGAAGTTTAGAACAACAATCTGAATAACGTATGCACCATATTTTCACAAATCCGCCATGTTGGAATGAGCACATTTTGTAAAAAAATTCAATATTTTAAAAACAAGCACAAATACTCATTTAAAAACTTTTTAAATTTATTTCTTTAATTCAAACATAACCAGTAACCGCATTCACACAGTTACAAACTAAATTCAGTCAAATGGTTTGATGTGTGAAGTAGGTCACTATCATACCTCACATGTTTCTGAGAATGACCTATCTATCATCTTTTCATTATATTTTCTATCATCTATCTATCTCTCTCTCTCTCTCTCTCTCTCTCTCTCTCTCTCTCTTTTTATATATATTATATATATATATATATAAATAACCCTATGCTGGCAAAATTATTTATATTTCAAACATGATAAACATTGGAAGCCAGTTGTACTTTGGCATTTACAGTGCTGTGTATTGCAAACTGAGCCATGAATACAAGTGCTGAATGAAATTTTATATTTTATATACATACACTACAGGCAGAAGGACAGAAAACAGAAAGCTGAAAAGCTGTTGTGTGATTTATTCATAAATAGTACAGTCAATGTACACATGTATAGATGTGTGTGTGGTGTGTGTGTGTGTGTGTGTGTGTGTGTGTGAGAGGAGAGAGGAGAGAGAGAGAGAAGGACGAGAGAGGGAGGACGAGGAGAGAGAGAGAGAGAGAGGAGAGTGTGGTGTGTGTTGTGTGTTGTAAAGGAGAGAGAGAGAGAGAGAGAGAGAGCGAGAGAGAGAGAGAGTGGAGAGAGAGAGAGAGAGAGAGAGGGAGAGAGAGAGAGAGGAGAGAGAGAGAGAGAGAGAATGTGTGTGTGTGTGAGAGGGAGAGAGAATGTGTGTCTTTCTTTAATTTAACATCTGTTCACTCAAGGTGATATTAGACCAAAGATAAAGTGTTACAATATATAGAGAACATGTGTGTGTGTGTGTGTGTGTGTGCGTGTGTGCGGACGCGCGCCGCGTGTGTGTGTGTGTGTGTTGTGTGTGTGTATGTGCATGCGTGTATGCGTGCTTGTGCGTGTGTGTGTGTGTGTGTTTACCTATTAGTGTCTGTGCATGAGATAAAAAAAACAAAATACAAAGAAATTATGGGAGGGGGGGGGGGGGGGGGGGGGGGGGCGGTGAGTGAAGGGAGAGGAGGGGTGGGGTGGGTGGGGGCATTGAACAGCCTTAAACTGCAGCAAGAACAATTACAAAGTTTGCCAACAGGGCTTTTAACTTAAAAACAACTAACTTATCTTCAACACAACCATACTATTATCGGCCAATAATTGTTCAAATGACATAATTGAAAGTGTGTACGTGTACTTGTGTGTACGTGTGTGTGTGTGTGTGTGTGTGTGTAGTAGTAGTTCTTCAGTTTAATGTCCTTCCACTAAATAGTGATATCAGACGGAAAGTGTGTGTGTGTGTGTTGTGTGTGTGTTGTGTGTGTTAGTAGGAAGAGGGGTATGCACATAAATAATCAATCGCAATAAACAAATATTATGGGGAAAAACATTAAACAATAATTCCGAACAGAAAAAAATGAACAGTTGAAATATTGACGTTGAAATTTCAATAACTAGAAGCTTCCTCATATTAAAGAGTCTAAACTTTTTTTTTTTTTTTCTTATCTATTGGGGTTTCCTCCCCCCATGCGGACAGGTTTTTGTACAGGGTTACATGGGATCCCAAGTAGCCAAGTAACAGAGAAGATTTCTTGACTGACCCTGATGATATAGGTATACTGGTAGTTAAAATAAGCATTATCGTCTGTTACGAAGGATAAAATGTTTTTTTCTGTATCCAAATATGATGAGGAGATTGAGATTGAAAGAAAAGAGACGAGAGAGGAGATGAGAATGATGAGATAGAGAACTCGAACAAACTCGAACAAGATTTAGAGTTCTTCACAAAAGGCTATGTGGCCCATATACATGAAGGGGGGTTTGGGGTTGCCAAACTGCTTGGTATATAGTGAGAGGGAAAAATAAGGGAAGCACAAAAAAAAACAAACCAAAATGTCTTTGTATAAACATATCCACCACCACAATAAAAATCAGTTAATTATAAATCTATAGCCCTTAAGAACAACAAGATACTTCTCTTATTTCTAAGGCTTTACACAAAATGTTAAGCCAAAGGCTGGTGCACAATCTGGGTGGGGTGACTTAGATGCCATGAGTAGACCGAATCTAAAATATTAACTATATTAGGCGGTTCTCTACTATACCTTTTACCGGAATGTATGTAAATCTGTCTTACATCTTCTATAGCTGGACAGCTTAGCCCAGCACGACTGCACTTCCTCTTCCCTGTTAGCTTACATAATGGGGCATCCCACATAGCAACATGAGTGTCATCATCAATCATGATCTTTATCTCTAAATTTATGAACATTAGGTCAGATACACGAAAAGTCTAAAACTTAGATTTAATTCTTTTCAAATGTAAGTCAATTCAGGATTAGTTAGCTAAGGTTTTGACATCGTTCTTTTGTGAAACCTATAAATAATGTTGTAATTTGAAATCTTTCACTGTTTTTGTAACATGACCACTCCACTGCTGCCATCAGCAAGCACCAGTTCAATCAATCCTTTGCCTGGGGGAAGGAAAAACGTTGAATTTTAAACCTACTCTCTACAATTGTTTCGACACCTTGATTGAGGAGTTAAACAAGACCAAGCCAGTTTACATATAAACAAAAATAATTAAAAATGTAGAGTTTTTTTTTTTCTTCTACCGTTTTTTGTGGAAAGAGATGGAAGAAAGAGCCCCAGGTAGGGGGTGCTTTGATGAAAGCCCAGGTTTTTGCTTTGGTTCCAGGTAGCTTTTTCCTTCTGTTATGACCAAATTCTCGTAGATCATAACGTATCTTGTATGACTTTAATTTAAAAAGTTTAATTTTTGGGTAAACCTTAGCATCTCATCCATATTTGCAGAATTCTTAATTCAATATTTAATGATCTTCTTACAGCAGACGCAATTGACAGAGAGATTGAGACTGAGATGAGGAGGAGAGGATTCAGAGGAGGATTATAATTGACAGAGAAGAGAGGGGAGAGAGCGGGTAAATAGGAGATGGATTAAAATCTATTGGTTTTCACAGTCTTAAAAAGATTCCTTAGGGTTGTTACGTTCTTATCGAAGCCTTTTACTCTAAAAATCTGCTTTTTTTAAAGCAAAGAGGTGTGTTGTTGTTTTTTGTTTATTTTGTTATGGTTTGGTTTTTTTTGTACATGATTTCACAATGTTTGGGTTTTGTTGTTTTGTTTGTATACTGTTGTTTTTGTTACTGTTGTATTGATTCAATGTGTGTTACAGCTTGCATCCAAAGTCCCAACATTTCTGGCCATTTAACACAGTGGATTGTTTATTAATTGTGCATCAAATATCTTAATAAAACAAGGGTTCAAAGCCTTATTATTCATACTCGTAATTTTTTCAAAACCAATTGACAAGCTTTCTTTTACTCAACTTGCCATGAGATCTTTACATGCAGTTGTTTTTGTCTGATGGAAACTAAGCTTTTTTGTAGAAAACAGGTTCCTAAAATAATTTATATACAATAATGCAGGCTATGACCTTTTCCATTTGTTTATGGTCATTTTTTCGTGAGGAAGCCAGCTTAGATTGATAACCACCTTTTCTGAACAACAAATAATTACTCTTATTCAGATTAACCTTAAGATCAAGTGCTGTTTAGCTAGCACTGTTAAGCTATTCAAATGCTGTTGTAAGCCATTACAAACAGTTGTCGATTAGCAGGATAGACATATCCGCCAGCGAATACTAAACAATATTCTTGTGATGATTAAATCTTGGGGGAAAGTCGGCACAATAAAGGGGATGAAGAGGAAAGTGGCGGTGGGGCACCATGTGGCAGGCACATTTGGCTGGGAAAGTTTGGGAAGAATGGAAAGTGAAGAGGAAAAAGTGCGTGGCACCATTGTGGAGGCTACCAAAGGGGATGGGAAAATGGGGGAATGGCGGAAGGGAAAGTGAGGTGCCACCATGTTTATCCTTTTCTTAATGACTTCTATGGCTAACTCATTAATGAAGAGACAACAAAAAAAAACGAAAAAGAGGGCTACATACATCCCCCTGTTTGACCCTCGTGGTTGCTGTATTGTATATTTTATGTCTGTAGCTTTATATCACATCATTATTTGCTTTTGCCATTGCTAAAGGCTCTCTCAAACAAACCGTAATAATTTACAATTTACACCATTTTATTTCAGGAGAACTCAAAGAGAGAATAGGCCCATAACAAGTTCTATTACAGGATCATATACCTTTTCAAAAGTTACATAAATGCTACATAGAGTTACGGTTATTATAGAGGGTGGTTGTAAACAGTTTCTGGGATCAAAATATAAATGCAAGTAGAGTAAACCATTATGATCTATAGTGGAATTCCCATCTACTTCACTTTCTTAAAACCAGCTTGAAGTTTTAGTTCACCTGTTAATTGTTGTTTTTTTTTCTTAACCCCTTTTTATTTTTTTGTAAACCCTTATCTTTAATGATGGACTTTGGTACCTGTACAGCTTTACTACTTATAAACTAAGCGAGATCTCCCCTTGTAGTTATTAGGGTTGTCAACATCGCCCTCTCTTTTTGTGTATTTTTGTTATGTATTTAGACTGATAGATTTCAGTTCAGTTATCTGGAAAAAAGACCATTATCAAAAGATTTTGTTGAATAATTTTAGCTGCAAAAGTACAACATTTCCACCACCAATTTTTTTTTTGTTTGTTAGAATTCTCAATGATTTGATCTGCTGGACCAGTTCTGCTTTCTTTATCATGTTTTTTAAGTTATTCTAAGTGCCATACTAATTCAATCTTTTAGATTATCGGACGATAAAATCATCTTCCTCCAGTTTTCGTCATAGTCACCATCAGTGAGTTGTTCATGGAAGTTGTCTAACGATAGTTGTCTATCTATTTCTGAGTTTTCTCTAAGCTCGGGTGGATTAGAAGTGCTGCTGCACCCATTCTGTCCACAGATATTATTATTCTCTTGGCTTCTGACTCTTTTTTAAATTAGCCTTCTGAATATTTTCCAGAGAACTGACTGGGAGAAATTAGAAGTGATCGAAGAATCATATCTGCAAGTAAATGTTTGTTATACTCTTTCTTTTTTTTCTTTTCAGCATATAATGGTATTTATATTCCTTCTCTGTGATTCAGTCAAGTGTTTGCCGTCCATTCTTTAACTTTTTTTACTAAGACTTCAAAAGTTTTTCTGATCCTTCATTGCATTCTTATACATTCCTTCATTCAACATGTATCATTTGAAATCGACTTTTATTAATATGAATCTGTGTCTTCATACATACAGCACTGGTTTTTTAGGAGATCATTAAATAAATAAATCTAGAGCTTCAACAATGTGCTCATCAATTCATACTGGGAAGGCTTTTAGACAATGTTTCACCAATGTTCTCTTCACAGAGGGTTTTTTTCTTTATAAACTGAGAGTTTGGTTTTATCCCACAAACACTTTTTCCACAACTGCTGGCTCCTCAGTACTTGCCCAATATATTTATATTAATGGATATTAATATGTAATTCAACAGGAAGTTGATCAGAATCAGAACGCCTCTAAGAACAAAAACAAAACGACATGAGGTCAACAATCTGATTTTGAGAAACAAATCATCTGACACTAAAAAAATATTCATTAACACTGCATCCTCCATCCGAAAAATGAGCGGGAGGACGGAGGAGATGTGGAGCGAGAGAGAGAGAGATGAAGAGAGGAGAGATGAGGAGGAGACGAGGTGAGACGAGCATGAGAGGACGAGAGGAGAGTGAGAGCGAGAGTGGAGTGAGAGAGAGAGAGAGAGGAGATGAGAGAGAGAGTGGAGTGTGTTTGTGTTTCCCACCACATCTCAATTATGGAAAGAGTTTTAGAGAATGAGAGTGGAGTAGAGAGAGGGGAAGAAGAGAGAGTTGAGAGGGGGGGTGGGGGGGGGATTGTCGGGGGTGGGTGGGGGGTTTGGGTGGGGGGGGGTTTAAGGGTTGGGGGGGGGTTTGGGGGGGGTGGGGGGGGGGGGGGGGGGTTTAAGAGGTGGGGGGGGAGGGGGGGAGGAGGGGGACACTAAAAAAATATTTTGTTTTAGCAGTTGAAGAGTGTCGTTAGTTTAGAGAGGACCCTTCTTCTTATATTTTTTGGGCATTTTTTTTGTGTTGAGCCAGATAGTTATCGATTTCTATCTTTTTTCTTTTTAATCTCCACGAATTCACTGGAACACGCACTTTGATGACAGAACAGAAAGGAGGGTGGAGGAAAGGTTCAGACGATACCTGTGCCTGACAATGTAAACCGTTTGGGTAAAGAGGTCTGAGGTGTACCGCTTCCCCGCCTTGCCTTTTCTCAACCGGGGGTTTTGCGCGAGAATAGCCCACGTCCCTTGGATGAGACAAAACCCCACGGCTCGTGAGCACAGACTGCAGACCCAGAAACATCTTACGCCCCCGTGATGCAAACTGTTCCACCTTTTGGTAAGAGTAAGCCAATTCCACGCCAAGTAGGATCGGATGACCACAAATTCGAAAACACACGCACCACAGGTGCGAGATTTTTTTTTTTACACCAAAGGTCTTGAAGAACGACATGCGGTGTGCTACCTATATTGTTGTGTGTGTGGTGTGTGTTAGTTTGTCGTGTGTTATGTGTGTGTGTTGTGTGTTGTGTGTATGTGTGTGGTGTGAGTGAGTGTGTGTTTGTTAGTATGGTAAGTTTGTGACGTGTGTATGTGTGTGGTGTGTATGTGTGTGTGTGTTCTGTGTGTATGTGTGTGTATGTATGTGTGTTGTGTGTATGTGTGTGTATAGGTGTGTGTATGTGTGTTTGTATGTGTGTGTGCTTGAATGTGTGTGTGTGTATGTGTGTAATGTTTCTTGTGTGTGTTGTATGGTCTGTGTGTGTATGTGTGATGTATAGTGTGTGTTGTGATGGTGTGTGATTGTATCCTTGTGTGATTTTATTAGTTGTGTTGTGTAGTGTGTGTGTATGTGTGGTTTGTGGTGTGTGTATGTGTGTGTTATGTGTGTGTTAATGTGTGTGTGTGATCTTTGTGTATGTGTGTGTGATGTACTATCTTCTCTGTGTGTAGTGTGTGTATCATTTGGTGTGTTGTATGTGGTGTGTTTGTGTTGTTATGTTGTTGTGTTTCATTCTTGTGTTGTGTCTGTGTGTAAGTTTTGGTGTAGTAAAGTGTGTGTGTAATGAGTCGTGTATAGGTTGTGTGTGTGTGCGTGTGTGTTATTTGTGTGAGTGTGAGTGTTTGTGTGTTTGGTATGTGTGTAGTGTATCGTCGTGGTTGTGTGTGTGTGTATGTGTATGTGTGTGTGTGTGTGTGTGTATGTAGTGTTGTAAGTGTGTGTGTGTATGTGTATTGTGTGTGGGTATGTGTGTGTATGTGTTTTGTCTGTGTGTGTGTATGTGTGGGTATGTGTTGGGGTGTGGTCTTGTGTATTGTGTGTTATGTGTTTGTATTATTGTGTGTGTGTATGTGTGTGTGTAATGTGTATGTGTGTGTATGTTGAATGTGTTGTGTATGGTGTGTGTTTATGACCTTGTTTTGTGTGTTTTTATGTGTGTGTATGTGTGTGTGTGTATGTGTGTGTGAGTATGTGTGTGGTGTGTATATTTGTGTGGTATGTGTGTGTGTGTATGTTGCTGTTGTGTATGGGTGTGTGGATGTGTGTGTATGTGTTTGTGTATGTTGTTGTGTATAATGTGTGTGTGTATGTGTGTGTGTATGTGTGTGTGTATGTGTGTGTATGTGTATGTGTTAGTGTGAATGTGTGTATGTGTGTGTATGTTGTGTTGTCTTTGTGTGTATGTGTGAGTGTATGTGTGTGTTTTGTGTTATGTAGTGTGTGTGTATGTAGTTTTGATGGGTGGTTTGTGTCTGTGTGTGTATGTGTGTGTGTGTATGTTTGTGTGTGTATGATTGTAGTGGTTTATTGTGTTGTGTGTAATGGGTCTGTGTGTGAGTATGTGTTGTGTGCGTGTAAGTGTGTGAGTATGGTTTGTGTGTGTATGTGTGTGTATGTATGTGTGTGTGTATGTGTGTGTATGTGTGTGTATGTGAGTGTGTATATGTGTGTGTATATGTGTGTGTGTATGTGTGTGTATGATACGTGTGTGAATGTGTGAGATATGTGTTGTGTGTATGTGAGATTTGTATGTGTGGCGTGGTAATGTATGTGTGTGGTTATGTGTGTGTGTTGTGTATTTAGTCTATTGTGTGTATGTTGTAGTGAGTGTGTATGAGTTATGTGTGTGTATGAGTTGTATATATGTGTGTGTCGGTGTTGTTATGTGTGTGTGTATGTGTGTGTCAAGTGTTGTGTTGTATATGAGTGTGTATATGTTGTTTCTTTGTTGTGTGTTGTGTTATGTGTGTGTGTACATGTGTGAGGTGTATGTGTGTGTGTATGTGTGTGTGTATTGTGTTTGTGTGGGGTATGTGTTTAGTGGTGTTGTGGGTATGTGTTAGTGTGAGTATGTGTGTGTATGTGTGGTTGTGTTATGTCTGTGTGTGGGTCTGTGTTAGTGTGGTATGTGTCACTTGTGTGTAGTTGTTGTGTGTATGTGTGTGTAGTAGTGTGGCTGTGTGTGGATTGTGTGTGTATGAGTGTTGATGTGAGTTGTGTGTGGAAATGAGTTGAGTAGTGTTTATGAGTGTGTGTCTGTGTGATTTCTTTTGTGTGTAATGTGTGTGTATATGAGTGTGTATGTGTGTGTGTATGTGTGTGAGTATGAGTGGTGATGTGTGTTATGTGTGTATGTTTATTGTGTGTGTGTGTATGTATGCGTTTGTTGGTGGTGTGTGTATGTGTGTGTAAGAGAGTATTGTGTGTTGTATTATTTTTTTTCTTTAATGTGTGTTGTGTGTATGTGCTAGTGGTGTTTGTCTGTGTGTGTTTGTATGTGTGTGTGAAGTTTTGTGGTGATGTGTGTATGTGTGTGTATGTGTGTATGTATGTGTGTATTGTTGTTGTTGTTCTTCAATTGTAACTTTGTTCACTCTTAGTGATATTAGACAAGGGGCTGTGGAAAATGTAGATGGACGTTTAAACAAAGCAGGAGGCGGGGAATGTACCGGAAAAGACTGATTATGTAACATGTATTGGTTGTGTTGGTCTTTTTTCATGCATTAAGGGTTGAGTGGGGGAGGACTCTTAAAACATGAGGTAAACTTTTAAAATTCAAACACATTGTTAACCATGAAATCAACTATAAATAACTACCCCCAATTTACTCTATGGGCTTGTGCAAATGGCAAAAAGGCTATTTTTGGCTTTTTTTAAAAACATGTATTCCACCGGAACTGCCTCACAACACTTGTGGGTAAAAAAGGTTTATCCACTTGGACATTCAAAAATGCTGTGGAGTGTTGGAACTTGTTCCCCCAGAATTGGCACCTGCCACTTTTATAACCTTATTTTTTTGTTATACATGCATTTAATTTTATTTCAAATATAGAGCATTAATCTTCTTGTGGCTTGCGATCATTAAATGTGTTTTGAGAAGGAAGACAGGTCAATGAAAGCAGGCCATTGTAGGCAATTCTTTTAAAGATGTTCCTTGAATTATCAGATTCCTTTCACTTACTCCACGACGTTTTCTGTTCTAAAACAGTATCCCTCATGTAGCGCTAATGGAACATGCAAGTGCCCTCTGATTCCAAATGATGGTAGCCCCCTTTTGAGCTCTGTGTATGTGTGTGAGTGTCATTTATGTGTGGTGTATTGTGTGTGGTGTGTATGTGTTGTGTGTATGTGTGTGTGTTTATTTTTGTTGTGTGTGTGTGATGTGATGTGTGTGAGTTATGTGTGTGTTGTGGTGAAATGTGTGTGTAGGTGTAGTGTGTATGTGTGTGTGTATGTTTGTATGGTGTGTGTGTGCTGTGTGTGTATGTGGTGTGTGTCTGTAGTGTGTATGTGTGAGTTGTGTGTCTGTATGTGTGATTGTGGTATGTGTGTTGTGTGTGTATGTGTGTGGTTGTATGTGGTATGTGTGTGTGTATGTGGGTGTGTATGTGTGTGTATGTGTGTGTTTTTTGTGTATGTGTTTCTTATGTGTGTATGTGTGTGTGTATATGTGTGTGTAAGTGTGTGTATATGTGTGTGTATGTGTGTGTGTGTGTATGGGTGTGTTTGGTGTATGTTGTGTGTGTGGTATGTGTGATGTATATGTGTGGTATGTGTGGTGTATGTGTCTGTGTGTATGTGTATGTATGAGTGTGTTGTTATATGTGTGTCGTGTTGTATGTGTTGTGTGTGTATGTGTGTATATGTGTGTGTGTATGTGTGTGTGGTTTGTAATGTGTGTGTTAGTGTGTGTTATGTGTGTGTGTCAGCTTGTGTGTGTGTATGCTTTGTGTGTGTATGTGTATTCATCTGTGTGTTGTTGTGTGTATCTGTGTACTGGGTTGTATGTGTCCTTGTGTATATGTGTATTTTGTGTGTATGTGTGTGTGTTGAGTGTGTGTATATGTTGTGTGTATGTTGTGTGTTTATTTTTGTCGTAGTGTTGGTTGTTGTTGTGTGCTTTCTATCAATGTGATGTGAGGAGGAGAGGAGGAGAGAGACGGAGAAGAGCTGGATCGAAGAGAGGAGATGAAGACGATGAGATATTGGGAGAGAGCGACCGCCAGCCAGACAGACAGACCGACAGAAGACAGACCAGAACAGCCAGGCCAGACAGACAGACAGGCAGGCAGGCAGGGCCAGACAGAAGACAGACAAGAACAGACAGACAGAAGACAGAACAGAAAACATCACATAGGCCCACATCCACATTTGGTGACGTGAAGCTCCTAGGCAGAAGGGGAATAACTGTAAAGCTGTTTGTGGCAGGTAGGTGTTTCTTTCAATTTGATTTGCTGTGGTACACTCATGTTCCTCCAGCCCTTGGTGTTATGAGTGTGTGTGTAGTGTTGATTGTGGTGTGTGTGTGTGTGGTGTGTGTGTGTAGTGTGTGTGGTGTGTATGTGTTGTAGTGAACTGAAGTGTAGTGGGTGTAGTGGAGTGTTCTTTTGTGTGTGTGTCGTGTGTGTAGTGTGTGTCGTTTTTTATTTTTATTATTTTATTTTTTTTACTTCTTTTATATGAGGATAATGGGATAAAGCACTTGAGTGTAGTGTGTGTGTGTGTGGGTGTTTTGTGTCGAGTGAGTATAGTGTGGGTGTGGAGTGTTGTGTGTGTATTGTGTGGTATAGTGATGTTGTTGTGTTTATGTAGTGGAAGGTGTCAGGTTAGTGTAGTGTGTGTTTGTAGTGTTTATGTTGTGCGTTTTTTTATTTTATTATTTTTTTTAAAATTTTTTTTTTTTTTTCCTTTTTATCGAGGATAATGGGATAAGATTGAGTGTTTAGTGTGTGTGTTTGTGTGTGTGTGTGTGTGTGTACGTGTGAGTCTAGTGTGTGGTTTGTTTAGTGTCTTGTGAGTGTAGTGTTATTGGGTAGTGTGTGAGTGTGCAGACGTTGTGTGTAGTGTGTGCCCTGTGTGTGTTGCTAGTGTGCGTGTAGTGGTAGAATGTCTGAGAGAGAGTGTGTTAAGCATGTATGTGGGTGTGTGTTGTATGGTGTGTGTGTTTGAGTAGTGTGTGTTGTGCGGGCGTGCGCGGCGCGCGTGCATGTGTGTTTGTTCGTTCAGGGCTAGGAGTCTAGGTTCAGCAATGCCAAATGATGAGGATGTGTTTGTGTATTCGACTGCGACCGGTTTCTTTTTGCCCCACTTAAGGCAGCACATTCGACTTCGGGAATGCAGTTGAGTTGGGAATGAAAACCTAACCAATTTGCCAGGATAATGGGAAGTTTACTCCGTGTTCATTTTCGATTCTAAAAACTGTTGCGTGGTTTTTTTGAATAGCGCACGTTGCAGCACCAGTGACATGGTTTTGAAGTTCTCTTAAAAAAGATCTGAACTTTCAGTTGGAAAAGTTTCCCTTTCAACTGGTAAGAAAGGAAGAAAGGCTGGTGACTTAAGCCAGAACCTCAGTGGTTTTACTTGTTAGGCACGCGAAACGGTTACTAATGATGTGATGTATGATCAATATAATTAATAATAATAATATCATGATATATAATGATGATGATGTGATGATAATAAGAATAAATGGAATTTATATAGCTATATTTGTAACCACAAATCAATAAGCGCGTGCATTCAACGTATTCTTACCACATACACCAATACCCAATAACAATGTTACAAATTCAACTGGACATACATACACGCAACACACGCACGCGCCGCACACACACACTCAAACACACACGTTGCCACACCGGGATTTTTCTCTTTGGCAGGGGGTAGGGGAAAAATTTCGGCTGATGCAGGCAGGAAGATAATTCTGAGATGACACAGGAGGGAAAACTCTTAGGGTTTGGAATTAACTGTTTGAGGCTATGGATTAAATAAAGTGTGGTTATAGTAGGCGCTTTTGGCCGAAGGTTGGATGAGAGGGAGGTCATTCCCGATAAACGGACCAGGAGAAAAGCGAAAGAGCGAACGGCCAAACGGTGTAATGATTGGATCTCGGAATCGTAAGCACAAGGATTTGCACGCGGGAGGGACGAGAAGGTTTTTTGTTCAGTTGGTGTGACATTTGGTAACAGAGAGGTACTGATCTATAGTGTACTCTCTGATGCACAGCCACAGCCGTGGAGCGAATTGCAAGGAGAAGTTCGTGTTTCAGATTTTGTCTTTCTGAGGACTAGGCGAGTGCCGGCTGCCGAAAGGGAAAGTGGATAGATGATGCAGGCAGACCAGACAGACAAAAAGAGCATTGCAATAGTCCAGTCGTGAGAGAATGAGAGACGTGCTAGTTTGGCTGTTCATCATTGGACAGGTCCTTCGAATGCACTAATACGCGTACATTGCTAGTATCATGACTGGCAGGTCTTGGGGGCTGGCCTTTTTGCACGGAACGGGAGCAGTGTGTAAATCTATCTTGCCACCTTCCTTGCTTCTAATTATGTGCATGATTCAGTGGAGTGGTTTTTATTTAATTAGTTTATTTATTTATGTAAATATTTATTTTTTATACTTAGGTAAAAGACTAGCATTGTATGCTTAAGCACTTGTAGTAGTTGAGTAGGTAATTTTGTAAATTTTGTACATGCATCGCATTCCACCAGCGCACTAATGACTACTCTTCACAAAAACGCAGAGCGGTTTATAACTTTTCTGTGCGCAAGACAGTGTTTACGAATATGAGTTGTGTGTGTGGTATTTGTGTCGAGTGTGTTGTGTTCTTCTATTTTTGTAGACGAGAGAGAGAGCGAGCGAGGGGAGAGAGAGAGGAGAGAGAGAGGAGAAGAGACGATGGAGGAGAGGAGAGAGGAGAGGAGAGCTTAAAAACACAACAGCTTATTCTTCGCTGATGCTTCTTGACCAAGAGGTGTATTCTCTCTATTATGTTTGTATATATATATATTATATCTCTATCTATATAGTTTATTATAAATTATATATATATATCTTCTATATATATATATAATATATTTATATGTATGTATGTATTTATGGATGTAATGATGTATGTATATATGTTAGTATGTGTTATTGTGTGTGTGTGTGTGTGTGTTGAGTGTGTGTGTTGTGTGTGTGTGTAGTGTGTGTGTTTGTGTGTGTGTGTTTGTAGTTGATTCTTGTGTGTTAGCGTAGCCACAAACAGCATACCTATCATGACCCAACGAAGGGTTCAGTTCACTCCTCCATGACTTCTATAAATCTATTCAATCTCGGGACTTGTCATAAAAGGTGTTGAAAGAAAGTATGGTGATGCTTCTTAATCACAGCTTTGATGGACGTAAATATTTCGCTTTGCTTTGTATTTTTTTTTTTACAAGATATAGCGATAATTAAAATTCCATTTATCATTCTTTTTATTAATTATTATTACTATTATAGATATCATCTCATTTAATTGTTATTATTAATGATTTTTAGATTTCCCGACGGTCTCGAGTTGGTCAGTTAGTGATTGTGTTTGTGTTGCCTATGGTTTTTTTTCTTGTTTTTCTTTCTTTGTTGATGTTGCTGTAGACCATTTAGTATGGTCTTAGGAATTTCAAGTGTGATTGGATATTCAGGTGCTATAATTGTAATTCATCATCTCATCAGAGTCCCGTGACCTTGGCGGTCGTGGAGGAGCACAGAAGACGCTGCGTGCCGTTGTAAGCTCCTCATCCATCTCGGTTCCTCGGCTATCTGCCCAGTCTTACCCAGTAGAGCCCGAGTCATTCATCTGGTCACCATTCTCTGATGTTGTCCATCCAAGACTTGTTCTGACTTCCACCTTTTCTGCACCTTCGAGTGTTCCCTTTGAGAGTACTGTTTTTAGGCCACAGAGTGTTGAGTGCGGGGTGTGACGTGGTCCGAACCCGAACCATAACCATGTCGCTTTTTCTTCTTGACGATGGTGAGAAGCGGTTCCTGTTGGAACCTGCAAGCGTTCCGTATCGTGTGACCTGCCGCCGTTTTGTTTTGTGTTAGCCGTGTTATATAGATCTTGAAAATTCCTTGGTTTTCGTTCTCTCCAGGATATGCCAGCAGTTTTCTATGGCAATTTTGTATTCAACTGACCTTTGGATTCGCTTTGCTGTTTCAGCAAGTCAAGTCAATGTCCAGGTATCACTTCGTTACAGCAGGCTAGTTCCTGAATAAGGAATTTTTGATTAGAGCTTTGTTATTGGAATGGGGGAAAACTGATTTTTTATTTACTTTTCCTATTTGATGGTGAGTTTTGTCTGGAAGATGTGCCATGGAGTCTGACTTTGATTTCTTGTCGGTCGATCGCCCATCGTCGATATACTTTGTGGGGTAGCGCCACGGTATTTTATTTTTTAAAAGCGTTCTACCTCCTCCAGATTCAGTTGCTGGCGCGCCGTTCATGTAAATTAGCCGTTTGCGTTTTGCTTTTGCTGTTCACACGTACTTTACGTTTCTGCCGAGCTCCACCTCCATCCCATTGTTTCAGCCTCTGTGCTCAAGTCTGGTCGTAAGAAAGATCGTTGCAGTACAGCTAGTGATTTACTTCCGCCCATATGATTGAGGTCAATGTCATCGGCAAACCGCAAGTTGTGTTTGTGAGGGGTTCTGCCGCACCACTGGCGATGGTATAGAAATTTAGAGTTTTAGAGTGGAAGGATAAAGTAAGAGTGGAGTCATGGAAAGGTGTCTCTCTCCTAATGTTTTTTCCACGAACAGAATAAACAGGCTAGGTTGACTTGAGGTTAAACCAGGCATCCTTGTCGGACCCCAACTGTGTGGTTTTTTGAAGTAGTCATCCGACCTGAATTGATCAGAAAAAAAGGACTGCACTGCTTGTTCTGTTGTTGTATAGTGCTATTGAATGGTTTGCACTAGTCTTCTTCACTGCCAAACATTGCTGAGGACCTGCCACAGGCCTTCGATGCCACACACTGTCGAACGAAAAAGCACCTTCTGAAAGTCGACATGAAAAGTTGTGGAACGGTCTCTCTGCATGTTGAAGATGTTTTTCCATATCCGGATTGATTATTTTTTTGTGGCAGTTAAAAATCCACCTCTGTTTTCGACTGTTGCTCCTGCCTGCCTGACCTAGCTTGTTCCTCTGCAAGGTGCTGTTCTTTGCTCCTTCTTAGTGGTTGATTCAAAATCAATTGCCTGATTTGCTGGCGTGCACTGCGAGGCTGATTTGTTGTTATCTATAAAGTTTTTGGAATTAGGGCGTCACATTCCTGTTACATTCCCCTTCATGGGGCTAGGGGTATGATTAAGAGTGTGATTGTGTCCCATTCTGTTCTTTGGCCCCACAGTTTTGTTCTTCCCACATCTTCGGACGATAGCAGTTTGTAAATGTGTGATGGGGCCTGTTTCGCCACCATTCTCTGGAGAGCTCTGCTGGTAATGTTGTCTTTTATTGCTCCTGGGGACTTTTTACTGGTAAACTGCGGATGATGGCTTCTTCACACTTCTTCTCAGTTAGGTAATGGTGAGGGTCTCTTGAAAAGTTTGCTGCTTGCTCTTTATTATTGCTCTTGTCAGGTTGGGGATTGGTCACATCGGTTCGAGTTCTTGCCCCACCCCACTATCACTCCGGACCACACTGTATAGGATAGCCTGTTCTACAACTAGCGCCACCCAGGATGAGCTTTTGTGAGGAGGAGGTTTCGGAGCTATCAGCTGTCTTTCAATGACTGATGATTTGGTTTTTTTGAAGTGAGTTTTTGTGAGTAGTTTCTTCAGGGTGTCAGTTCGTATGCCCTATTTTGCTTGTTGCCCACTTTTTATGGCATTATATTCATCTCATCACTCTTGATCACTGATTCCACTTCTCTCTGGCTTTAACAATGACTCTTCACAAGATTGTTGGCCTCCCGGTATTCTTAGGGTTGGAAAAAAAAAAAGACTAAAGACACGGTTGGTTTTCAGTGCTCTTCTTGTTATCGCAGCTGGTTCTCCAAGGATGTCAATTGTAAGTCCATGGTGGCTGTTTATTTCCTTCTGAACAACGGACCGAGAGTGTACCTTCCTCGGCTGTTATCTCGGACTGCCCTATTAAGTGTTGGTAGAGGTCATTGATGTCATTAGTCCAGGAGGGTTAATGCCTCCTCAAAAACGTCCGCCAAGCTGTAGCTTGGGAGAAGATCTCCTCGACATCTGGATCTTTCAGTTTGACCACGTCAAACCTTTGATACGTGGGTTTGCAGGCTGTTTGTTTTTCTTCATCTTCATTTTGAATACAGCAGACAAGGTAGTGGGTCGTCTGCCTTTTGTCAGCTCCAGGCAGGGAGGGTTCATTGTTCTGGCCCTGTTGATGCTGGATTTGAAAGCCGCCTCGTGTGCGCGTGGTGTTAAGATAAAATCTATTTTGGTTATGGCTTTACCTTTGGACGCATTTTCCATTGCCAGGTTTGTCTCCTTGATGCTTTGTGGGCGATAGAGGGTATTAGAGGGTATTGGCCACTGGTTTTAAAGTCTGTGGGCGAGAGCAGTGTTGCAGGCAAACTCAGCAGACATTTAGTCCCCTGTCTGTAGGTCTCTTCTCTCCAGTTCGAAACTGACCAACTGTTCCCGCCCATTGTGGTTGTTAAGAGTTCAGGGAAGGAGGACGAGTCGAGGGACCTACTTAGGCGTGGTTTGTTTTGGGTTTTTTTTTTTTTTTTTTTTTTTTAAACTCCCCTTTGAATGATGATGATGTTCCTTTCTTGGGTTATTTCCTTACTGGTTTTGGTCTCTTCACGATTCTTCGTCGTTTAAAAATTCTTCACTTCTATCTCTTGCTCTGGTCAGATGATGGTATTGCGCATAGAGTTGTATGATGGGGATTGTTCTTGTGGGCTTGGCCGACACCCGGCGAATGCTGGATAATCTGCTGCTGGAAGCCGTGTTGTACAGCTGCTAATGTTTGGGTTGTTTATTGTTTGTGTTTTTTTGTTTTTGTTTGTTGTTGTGTATTGTGTGTTTGTTATTGTATTGTTTGTATTGTACGTGACATAATGCCACCCTACTACTTCCTTTCTGACAATAAATGCCACATCCCTGTTGGAGAGTTTCTCTTGACCACCACTTTGTACCTGATCTTGTTACCTTCTTCAGTCAATCAATGTTCTCACCAAATCTTGTACATCTCACTTTCCTTAGTCCCATAATTTTTGTCCATTTTTATAGCGGCTGGAGCTCCTACTCCTAGTTCTTTGAATTTTTCCGCACTTGTAGAGTTGTACGGACGTTCCTCCTGTACAATGGTGCCCTGTTTTCTCTAGGGAGCTTAAGTTAATGTTTTTAACTCCAGTATGCTGATTGTCACTCTCACCCCTGGTGTTGATCAATGTGGAAAAAGCGCGGTCATTGGTTAAACCCGGGCCTCGAACCGACCGGTATCCTTATTTGGGGGGGGCTCGTGCCTTTGTCTTTATGTTTGTTGTGGGCTTCGGATATTCCTTGGTTGGCACGCCCTCTCCTCTCCCAGTCTCCATATGTTTTTTTTTTTTTTTCTTATCTATTGGGGTTTCCTCCCCCCATGCGGACAGGTTTTTGTACAGGGTTACATGGGATCCCAAGTAGCCAAGTAACAGAGAAGATTTCTTGACTGACCCTGATGATATAGGTATACTGGTAGTTAAAATAAGCATTATCGTCTGTTACGAAGGATAAAATGTTTTTTTCTGTATCCAAATATGATGAGGAGATTGAGATTGAAAGAAAAGAGACGAGAGAGGAGATGAGAATGATGAGATAGAGAACTCGAACAAACTCGAACAAGATTTAGAGTTCTTCACAAAAGGCTATGTGGCCCATATACATGAAGGGGGGTTTGGGGTTGCCAAACTGCTTGGTATATAGTGAGAGGGAAAAATAAGGGAAGCACAAAAAAAAACAAACCAAAATGTCTTTGTATAAACATATCCACCACCACAATAAAAATCAGTTAATTATAAATCTATAGCCCTTAAGAACAACAAGATACTTCTCTTATTTCTAAGGCTTTACACAAAATGTTAAGCCAAAGGCTGGTGCACAATCTGGGTGGGGTGACTTAGATGCCATGAGTAGACCGAATCTAAAATATTAACTATATTAGGCGGTTCTCTACTATACCTTTTACCGGAATGTATGTAAATCTGTCTTACATCTTCTATAGCTGGACAGCTTAGCCCAGCACGACTGCACTTCCTCTTCCCTGTTAGCTTACATAATGGGGCATCCCACATAGCAACATGAGTGTCATCATCAATCATGATCTTTATCTCTAAATTTATGAACATTAGGTCAGATACACGAAAAGTCTAAAACTTAGATTTAATTCTTTTCAAATGTAAGTCAATTCAGGATTAGTTAGCTAAGGTTTTGACATCGTTCTTTTGTGAAACCTATAAATAATGTTGTAATTTGAAATCTTTCACTGTTTTTGTAACATGACCACTCCACTGCTGCCATCAGCAAGCACCAGTTCAATCAATCCTTTGCCTGGGGGAAGGAAAAACGTTGAATTTTAAACCTACTCTCTACAATTGTTTCGACACCTTGATTGAGGAGTTAAACAAGACCAAGCCAGTTTACATATAAACAAAAATAATTAAAAATGTAGAGTTTTTTTTTTTCTTCTACCGTTTTTTGTGGAAAGAGATGGAAGAAAGAGCCCCAGGTAGGGGGTGCTTTGATGAAAGCCCAGGTTTTTGCTTTGGTTCCAGGTAGCTTTTTCCTTCTGTTATGACCAAATTCTCGTAGATCATAACGTATCTTGTATGACTTTAATTTAAAAAGTTTAATTTTTGGGTAAACCTTAGCATCTCATCCATATTTGCAGAATTCTTAATTCAATATTTAATGATCTTCTTACAGCAGACGCAATTGACAGAGAGATTGAGACTGAGATGAGGAGGAGAGGATTCAGAGGAGGATTATAATTGACAGAGAAGAGAGGGGAGAGAGCGGGTAAATAGGAGATGGATTAAAATCTATTGGTTTTCACAGTCTTAAAAAGATTCCTTAGGGTTGTTACGTTCTTATCGAAGCCTTTTACTCTAAAAATCTGCTTTTTTTAAAGCAAAGAGGTGTGTTGTTGTTTTTTGTTTATTTTGTTATGGTTTGGTTTTTTTTGTACATGATTTCACAATGTTTGGGTTTTGTTGTTTTGTTTGTATACTGTTGTTTTTGTTACTGTTGTATTGATTCAATGTGTGTTACAGCTTGCATCCAAAGTCCCAACATTTCTGGCCATTTAACACAGTGGATTGTTTATTAATTGTGCATCAAATATCTTAATAAAACAAGGGTTCAAAGCCTTATTATTCATACTCGTAATTTTTTCAAAACCAATTGACAAGCTTTCTTTTACTCAACTTGCCATGAGATCTTTACATGCAGTTGTTTTTGTCTGATGGAAACTAAGCTTTTTTGTAGAAAACAGGTTCCTAAAATAATTTATATACAATAATGCAGGCTATGACCTTTTCCATTTGTTTATGGTCATTTTTTCGTGAGGAAGCCAGCTTAGATTGATAACCACCTTTTCTGAACAACAAATAATTACTCTTATTCAGATTAACCTTAAGATCAAGTGCTGTTTAGCTAGCACTGTTAAGCTATTCAAATGCTGTTGTAAGCCATTACAAACAGTTGTCGATTAGCAGGATAGACATATCCGCCAGCGAATACTAAACAATATTCTTGTGATGATTAAATCTTGGGGGAAAGTCGGCACAATAAAGGGGATGAAGAGGAAAGTGGCGGTGGGGCACCATGTGGCAGGCACATTTGGCTGGGAAAGTTTGGGAAGAATGGAAAGTGAAGAGGAAAAAGTGCGTGGCACCATTGTGGAGGCTACCAAAGGGGATGGGAAAATGGGGGAATGGCGGAAGGGAAAGTGAGGTGCCACCATGTTTATCCTTTTCTTAATGACTTCTATGGCTAACTCATTAATGAAGAGACAACAAAAAAAAACGAAAAAGAGGGCTACATACATCCCCCTGTTTGACCCTCGTGGTTGCTGTATTGTATATTTTATGTCTGTAGCTTTATATCACATCATTATTTGCTTTTGCCATTGCTAAAGGCTCTCTCAAACAAACCGTAATAATTTACAATTTACACCATTTTATTTCAGGAGAACTCAAAGAGAGAATAGGCCCATAACAAGTTCTATTACAGGATCATATACCTTTTCAAAAGTTACATAAATGCTACATAGAGTTACGGTTATTATAGAGGGTGGTTGTAAACAGTTTCTGGGATCAAAATATAAATGCAAGTAGAGTAAACCATTATGATCTATAGTGGAATTCCCATCTACTTCACTTTCTTAAAACCAGCTTGAAGTTTTAGTTCACCTGTTAATTGTTGTTTTTTTTTCTTAACCCCTTTTTATTTTTTTGTAAACCCTTATCTTTAATGATGGACTTTGGTACCTGTACAGCTTTACTACTTATAAACTAAGCGAGATCTCCCCTTGTAGTTATTAGGGTTGTCAACATCGCCCTCTCTTTTTGTGTATTTTTGTTATGTATTTAGACTGATAGATTTCAGTTCAGTTATCTGGAAAAAAGACCATTATCAAAAGATTTTGTTGAATAATTTTAGCTGCAAAAGTACAACATTTCCACCACCAATTTTTTTTTTGTTTGTTAGAATTCTCAATGATTTGATCTGCTGGACCAGTTCTGCTTTCTTTATCATGTTTTTTAAGTTATTCTAAGTGCCATACTAATTCAATCTTTTAGATTATCGGACGATAAAATCATCTTCCTCCAGTTTTCGTCATAGTCACCATCAGTGAGTTGTTCATGGAAGTTGTCTAACGATAGTTGTCTATCTATTTCTGAGTTTTCTCTAAGCTCGGGTGGATTAGAAGTGCTGCTGCACCCATTCTGTCCACAGATATTATTATTCTCTTGGCTTCTGACTCTTTTTTAAATTAGCCTTCTGAATATTTTCCAGAGAACTGACTGGGAGAAATTAGAAGTGATCGAAGAATCATATCTGCAAGTAAATGTTTGTTATACTCTTTCTTTTTTTTCTTTTCAGCATATAATGGTATTTATATTCCTTCTCTGTGATTCAGTCAAGTGTTTGCCGTCCATTCTTTAACTTTTTTTACTAAGACTTCAAAAGTTTTTCTGATCCTTCATTGCATTCTTATACATTCCTTCATTCAACATGTATCATTTGAAATCGACTTTTATTAATATGAATCTGTGTCTTCATACATACAGCACTGGTTTTTTAGGAGATCATTAAATAAATAAATCTAGAGCTTCAACAATGTGCTCATCAATTCATACTGGGAAGGCTTTTAGACAATGTTTCACCAATGTTCTCTTCACAGAGGGTTTTTTTCTTTATAAACTGAGAGTTTGGTTTTATCCCACAAACACTTTTTCCACAACTGCTGGCTCCTCAGTACTTGCCCAATATATTTATATTAATGGATATTAATATGTAATTCAACAGGAAGTTGATCAGAATCAGAACGCCTCTAAGAACAAAAACAAAACGACATGAGGTCAACAATCTGATTTTGAGAAACAAATCATCTGACACTAAAAAAATATTCATTAACACTGCATCCTCCATCCGAAAAATGAGCGGGAGGACGGAGGAGATGTGGAGCGAGAGAGAGAGAGATGAAGAGAGGAGAGATGAGGAGGAGACGAGGTGAGACGAGCATGAGAGGACGAGAGGAGAGTGAGAGCGAGAGTGGAGTGAGAGAGAGAGAGAGAGGAGATGAGAGAGAGAGTGGAGTGTGTTTGTGTTTCCCACCACATCTCAATTATGGAAAGAGTTTTAGAGAATGAGAGTGGAGTAGAGAGAGGGGAAGAAGAGAGAGTTGAGACTGTAACGCTGTGGCAGGTGTTTCTTTCAAATTGATTTGCTGTGTACACCTAATGTTCCCTCCAGCCCTCTGTATTTTGTGTGTGTGTGTGTGTGTGTGTGTGTGTGTGTGTGTGTTTGTGTGTGTGTGTGTGTGTTTGTGTGTGTGTGTGTGTGTAGTGTGTGACTGAGTGTAGTGGAGTGTAGTGGAGTGTGTGTGTGTGTAGTGTGTGTAGTGTGTGTGTCATTTTTTATTTTATTATTTATTTTTAAAAATTCTTTTATATCGAGGATAATGGGATAAGCACTTGAGTGTAGTGTGTGTGTGTGTGTGTGTGTGTGTGTGTGTGTGTGGTGTGTGTGTGTGGTGTGTAGTGTGTGTGTGTATAGTGTGTGTTGTGTGTAGTGGAGTGTAGTGTGTTGTGTAGTGTGTGTCGTTTTTTATTTATTATTTATTTTTTTAAATTCTTTTTATCGAGGATAATGGGATAAGCACTTGAGTGTAGTGTGTGTGTGTGTGTTGTGTAGTGTGAGTATAGTGTGTGGTGTGTAGTGTGTGAGTGTAGTGTGTGTAGTGTGTGAGTGCAGTGTGTGTAGTGTGTGCCCTGTGTGTGTAGTGTGAGTGTAGTGTGTGTTATGTGTGAGAGAGTGTGTATGCATGTATATGTGTGTGTGTGTGTGTGTGTGTGTGTGTGTGTGTGTGCGTGCGCGCGCGCGATGTGTGTTTGTTCGTTCCAGGGCTAGAGCTCTAAGGTTCAGCAATGCCAATGATGAGATTTGTTTGTGTATGCGACCGGGTTTCCTTTTTGCCTCCACCTTAAGGCAGCCACATTCCGACTTCGGGAATGCAGTTGGGAATGAAACCTAACCAATTTTGCCAGGATAATCGGGAGTTTACCTCCGTGTTCTTTTCGATTCTCAACTGTGGCGGGTTCTTTTGAATAGCGCAAGTCTGCAAGCACACAGGACCCACTGGTTTTGAAGTCTCTTCAAAAAGACTGAACCTTCAGCTTGAATGTTTCCCTTCAAACATGGAAGAAAGGAAGAAAGGCTGGGACTTCAAGCCAGAACCTCGTGGTTTACTTGTTAGGCACGCGAACGTCTAATAATAATGATGATGATGATGATGATAATAATAATAATAATAATAATAATAATAATGATAATAATGATGGTGATGATGATAATAAGAATAAATGGAATTTATATAGCACTATATCTTGTAAAAACAAATCAAAGCGCGTGCATTCAACGTATTCTTACACATACAACCAATACCAATTAACAATGTTAACAAACTCAAATGTACATACATACACGCACACACGCACGCACGCACGCACACACACTCACACACACACGTGCACAAAGGTTTTACACTTTGGCAGGGTGGTAGGGATTTCGGCTGTTGAAGGCAGGGACAGATATGAGATGAAACAGGAGGGAAAAATCTTAGGTTTGGAATAAATGTCTTGAGGCTGGATTTAAAAGTGTCGTAAGTAGGCTTTTGGCGAAGGGAGAGAGGGAGGTCATTCCAGATCACCGGACCAGAAACAGAGAAAGAGCGACGGCCAACGGTGGATTGATTGAATCTCGGTATTCGTAAGCACAAGGTATCTGCAGCAGAGCGGAGGGAACGAGAAGGAGTGTACAGGTGAAGACATTCACAGAGGTAGGAGGGAGCTGTTTTGTGGAGACATTTGTAACAGAGGGTACTGATCTTATAGTTTACTCTCTGTTGCACAGGCAGCCAGTGGAGCGATTGCAAGAGAGGAGTTACGTGTTCAGATTTTGTCTTTCTGAGGACTAGGCGAGCTGCAGAAGGGAGTGGATAGATGATGCTGGCAGCCCAGCCAGAAGAGAATTGCAATAGTCCAGTCGTGAGAGAATGAGAGACGTGACTAGTTTGGATGTTGCATCAGTGGACAGGTACTTTCGAATGGCACTAATACGCCGTAATTGATAGTAGCATGACTGGCAGGTCTGGGGGATGAATTTTTGCACGGAGAGTGTCTAAACTCTATCTTGCCACCTTCCTGCTTCATAATTATGTGGCATGATTCAGTGGTGTTGTTTTTATTTATTTGTTTATTTATTTATGTATTTATTTATTCTTTTATTTCTAGGATAATAGAATAAGCTCTCGTATGCTTAAAACTGTAGTAGTGTAGTTTTGTAAATTTTGTCATGCATCGCATTCCCACCAGCGCACAATGACCTACTCTTACAAAAAGCAGAGCAGGTTTTAACCTGTGCGCAAGAAAGTGTACGAATATGTGTGTGTGTGTGTGTGTGTGTGTGTTGTGTGTGTGAGAGAGAGAGAGAGGGAGAGAGAGAGAGAGAGAGAGAGAGAGAGGAGAGAGAGCTCTTAAAAAAAAAAGATTGATTCTTATGATGCTGCTTGACCAAGAGGTGTATCTCTCTCTATATGTGTGTATATATATATATATATATATATAATATATTATATATATATATATATATAATATATTATATATATGTATGTATGTATGTATGTATGTATGTATGTATGTATGTATGTATGTATGTATGTGTGTGTGTGTGTGTTGTGTGTGTGTGTGTGTGTGTAAGCAGCAACAACAGCAGCATCCCCTATCATGACCCCAAACGAAGGGGTTCACTCCTCCATGGCTTATAAATCTATCAATTCGAGGACTTGTCAAAAAGGTGTTGAAAGTACTGGTGATGCCTTCTTCACCCACAGTTTTGAGGGGAGTATTCATTTCGCTTTGATTTGTTTTTTACAAGATATAGCGCTTACATAAATTCCATTTATCTTTTTATTATTATATTATTATTTTGTTCTATCATTATTGTTATTATTATTATTTTTTATTATTTATTATTTTTATTATTATTTATTTCCGGTCCGAGTTGGTCAGATAGTGATTTTTGTTGTGTTGCCTTGGTTTTTTTCTTTTTTTTTCTTTCTTTGTTGTTGTTTGTGACCATTTAGTATGGCCCTTAGGATCAAGGTGATTGATTATCAGTGCTATTATTGTAATATCATCATCATCATCATCGTTCCCGTGACCTTGGCGGGGGTTTGGAGGAGCACGAAAGACGCTCCCGTGGTAAGCCCCCTTTCCATCCATCTCGGTCCTCGGCTCTGCCCAGTAGTGCCGAGTCATTCACCCTGGTCCATTCTCTGATGTTGTCCTTCCATGACTTGTTCTGTCTTCCCCTCTTTCTGCAACTTCGATTTGTTCCCTGCAGAAATGTTTTTGGCAGAGTTTTTGTGGCGGGGTGACGTGGCCGAAACCATGTCAGCTTTTTCTTCTTGACGATGGTGAGAAGCGGTTCCTGTGGACTGCCAGCCGTGTTATTTGACTCTTGACAATTTCATTGGTCTTTCGTTCTCTCCAGGTTTATGCCCAGCAGTTTTCTATGGCATTTTGTTTCAAATGACTGGATTCGCTTTGCTGTTTCAGCAGTCAAGGGCCAGGTTTCTTTTTCCCGTACGCAGGATAGTCTGAATTGGGTTTTTGTAGAGCTTTAGTTTGATTGGGAAACTGATTCTTTACTTTTCCATATGATGGTGAGTTTTGTCATGGAAGATGTTGCCAGGGCTAGTCTGACTTTGATTTCTGTCGTCGATCGCCTGTACTTTGTGGAGTGTAGCGCAAGGTATTTAAAGCGTTTCTACCTCCTCCAGTTGTGGCCGTTCATGTAAATTTTAGCATTTGGCGTTGCTCGTGCTGTTCACAAGTACTTTACTTTTCTCCGAGCTCCCCTCATCCCATATGCTCCAGCTCTTTTCAAGTTGGTCGTAAGATTTTTGCAGCTTGTGTTACTTCCGCCCTGAGGTCAATGTCATCGGAAAACCCGCAAGTTGTTGAGGGGTTTGCCGCAAATGGAGATGGTAGAAGTGGAAGTTTTGGAGGGTCTCTCTCATAATGTTTTCAAGAACAGATTAAAAGGACTGGAGATAACAGGCATCCTTGTCGGACCCCAACTGGGGTTTTTAAAGTAGTCCCCAAACCCTGATTGTTCGGGAAAGACTGCACTGTTTTGTGGTGTTGTATAGTGTTTGAATGGTTTGCACTAGTCCTTCTTCAATGCCAAACATTGAGACCTGCCCAGGCCATCGTGCACACTCTGTCAAAAAGCCTTCTTAAAGTCGATGAAGTTTTTGGAACAGGTCTCTTGATTGTTGAAGATGTTTTTCCATCAGGATGTGGCAGTTAAAAATTGTTTGTTGTGCTCCTGCCTGCCCTGAACCTAGCTTGTTCTTGCAAGGTGTTTCTTCTGCCTCCTTCTGAGTCGATTAAAAATTACTTAAGCTGATCTTGCTGGCGTGGCTGATGAGGCTGATTTGTTGTATAGTTTTGGCATTGGCGAAAATTCCCTTCTTGGGCAGGGGTTTTGATGAGTGATGTGTCCATTCTTTTGGGCCCACTGTTTTGTCTCCCAAATCTTCTGACAGATGCTGTAACATGTGTGAGATGTTTCGGCCACCTTGTTGAGCAGCTCGGGCTGGTATGTTGTCTGCTCCTGGGGACTTTTTACTGGTAAACTGCGGATGGCTTCTTCCACTTCTTCCCTCAGTATAGGTAATGGTGAGGGTACTCTTGTTTGTTGCTGCTTGCTCTCTTATGCTTTTTTCAGGTTGGATTGGGAAATTTGGGTATAGTTCTTGACAATACTCAGACCACCTGTTCAATGCAGATGAGCTTTCTGTGAGGAGGTTTTTCCGGAGCTGTCTTCAATGATGATGATTTGGTTTGAAGTGGTTTTGTGAGTTTCTTTCAGGGGTGTCGTATGCCTTTTTGCTGTTGCCCACTTTCTTGCTTTTTCGATCTCATCACTTTGATCACTGATCATTCTTTTGGGCCTTTAACATTGACTTCTTCACAAGATTTTTGGGCCCTCCCGGTTTTCTTTAGGGTGGAAGACCGGGGTTGGTTTCAGTGCTCTTCTTGTATCGCAGGGTCCAAGATGTCATTGGTAGTCCTGGCTGGTTTTTTTTCCCTCTAAAGACCGAGTACCCCCCTGCTTTTTATCGGACTGCCTCATTAAATTTGTTGGTTGAGGTCATTGATGTCATTGTCCAGGAGGGTTAATGCCGCAAAACACCCGCCAAGCTTAGCTTGGAAGATCTCCTCGACATCTGGATCTTTCAGTTTGTCCACGTCAAATTTGATACGTGGGTTTGCAGGCTGTTTGTTTTTCTTCATCTTCATTTTGAATACCAGCAGCACAAGGTCGTGGTCGCTGCCTTTGTCAGCTCCAGGGTAGGTTCTTGTTCTGGCCCTGTTGATGCTGGATTTGAAGCGCCGTGGTGTTAAGATAAAATCTATTTTGGTTATGGATCTTACCGTTTGGCGCATGCCAGGTTGTCCTCCTTGACTGCTTGTGGGGATAGAGGATATTGGCAATGGTAAGTCTGTGGGTGCAGGCAAACTCCAGCAGACATAGTCCCCTGTCGTTGGTCTCTCCAGTTCGAAACTGACCAATGTTCCGCCCATTGGTTGTAAGAGTCAGGACTATTTTGGCGTTTAAAATCCCCTTGAAGTTGATGATGTCTTTCTTGGGTTTCTTCATAATGGTCTTTAAAGATCTTGTAAAATTCTTCTACTTCTTCATCTGCATGGTCAGATGATGGTGCATAGATTTGTTTGATGGTGATGTTCTTGGGCTTGGCCGACACCCGGATGCTGATAATCCTGCTGGAAGCGGGTTGTAAGCTGATATGCACCCCACTATTTCCCTTTTCTGACAATAATGCCACTCCATGTTGGTGATGTTTCTTTTGACCACTGTACCAGATTTGTTGCCTTCTTCAGTCAATGTTCACCAAATCCTGTACATCTCACTTCTCCTAGTCCAATAATGTTCCATTTTATAGCGGTAAGCTCATTAACTTAGTTCTTTGATTTTTCCGCATGGTAGGTGTACGGACGTTCCATGTACCAATGGTGACCTGTTCTCTAGGGAGCTTAAGTAATGTTTTAACTCCAGTAGCTGACTTGTCACTTACACCCTGGTGTTGATCAATGGAAAGTGCGGTCGTTGGTAACCCGGGCCTCGACCGATCCGGTATCATATTGGCTTTGCCTTTGTCTTTCATGTCTTGTCTGTGGGCTTAGGATATTCCTTGGTGGCGCCAATCTCCTCTCCAAGTCTCCGTATGTTTTTTTTTTTTTTCTATTGGGGTTTCCTCCCCCACATGCGACAGGTTGTACTGGGTTACATGGATACCAGTAGCAGTAACAGAGAACTTCTCTGACTGACCTGACTGATATAGGTAATGGTTAAAATAAGCATTATCGTCTGTTACCGAAGATAAAATGTTGTTTTTCTGTATCCAAATGAGAGATTGAGATTGAAAGAGAGAGAGAGAAAGAACTCGAACTCGAAAGATTTATTCACAAAGAGGCTATTGGCCCATACATGAAGGGGGGTTGCCAAACTGCTTGGTATTTTAGTGAGAAAAATAAGGAAGCACAAAAACCAAAATGTTCTTGTATAACATATCCACCACAATAAAAATCAGTTATAAATATATGACCTAAGAAACCAAGATATCTCTTATTCTAAAGGCTTTACACAAATGTAAAGCAAGGCTGTGCACAATCTCAGGGTGACTAGATGCCATGAGTAGACAGAATCTAAATATATTAGGCGGTCTACTATACTTTACCGGAATGTAATTCTGTCTTACATCTTCTAATACTGGACAGCACAGCACAAAATGCACTTCATCTTCCACTGTTTGCTTACATAATGGGCATAGCAACCTGAGGTCATCATCATCATGTTCTATATCTCTAAATTTATGAACATTTATGTCAGATACACGAAGTCTAAACTTAGATATAATTCTTTTCAAATGTATGTCCATATCAAGGTTTAGATAAGGTTTGCATCGTGTGAACCTATAAATTGTCTGTACATTTGAATCTTTCACTGTTTTGTATATGACCCTCCACTGCTGCCAACGGCAGTCAATCAATCTTTGCCTGAAAAAAGTTGTTAAATCTTTTACAATTTCCGACACCTTGATTGAGTCAAACAAACCCAAAGCCAAGTTTACATAAACAGGTAGTATTTGTGGGGCCCAGGTGCTTTTCCCTCTGACATCTAGATCATTTAAAATATCTTGTAAGACTTAAAAGGTAACCTGCACTTTCCATATGCAGAAACTTAATCCAATATTTAATGCATTTACAGCGCTTTGACAGAGAGAGGATATCTATTGGTTTCACTGTAAACAAGATCATTAGGTGTACGTCTACGAAGCCCTAAATCTGCTTTAAAGCAAAGAGGTGTACTGATTCACAATGTGTTACAGCCTCCCAGTCCCCAATTTCCCGCGCCTAAAACGTGGATGTATTTGTGCATCAATATCTTAATAACAGTCCAAAGCATTATATTAATACCGTAATTTTCCAAAACAATGACAAGCTTTTTTACCTCACTTGCCAGATCCTTACATGCGTTGTGAACTAAGCTTTGTAGGAAAACAGGTCCTAATATTTATATCCCTTAATCACAGGGTGACCCTTTCCATTGTATGTCATTTTTCCGTGAGCGCTTAGTAACCACCTTTTCTGGAACACAAATACTTTATTCAGATTAACCTTAGATCAAGTGCGTTGCAGCCGCTTAGCTATTCACTGCTGTTGTAAACCACAAAAGTTTCGTAGCCCGGATACATCATCAGCAAGCAGGAATAAAATTCTGTGAAATCTTGGGGGAAGTGGCACCCAGTTATCCTTATTAATGACCTATGGCCCAACTCATAATGAAAACAAAAAACAAAAGAGGGCTACATACATCACCCTGTTTGACCCCCGTGGTGCTGTAATTATGTCTGTCGCTTGATCCCCATCTTATTCTGCTTTTGACATTGTACATGCTCCAAACAACGTATAATTTACCATTACCCTTTTTTCAGAGAATAGGCCATAACACGTCCTCTTCAAAAGGTCAATCCTTTCAAAGTCAATAAATGCTACATAGAGCTTACGGTTGAGAAACTGTTTCTGGTAATGCAAGTGAGTAACTATGATCTTAGTGGATCCCCCCTCTAAACCAGCTTGGTGTTCACCTGTAATGTGTTTTTCTTACCCATTTCGTAACCTATCATTATGATGTACTGTACAGCTTACTTACTTATTAACTAAGGAGATTCCCCTGTAGTTATTTGGGTTGTCAACATCGCCTTTTTGTTGTAATGTTAAAAATGATAGATTTCAGTGCAGTTTATCTGGAAAGAAAAAGACATTATCCCAAAGATTTTGTTGAAATAATTTTAGCTGCAAAAGACAACATTTCCAACCACCATTATTTTTAGTAATTCTCCAATGATTTGATTTTGGACCAGCTGCTTTATCCATGTTTATGTTTTTCTAAGTGCAAAAACAATTTTTATCTTTAGATATGGGCGATCCAAAATCTTCCCCAGTTTCTTTTATAGTCACCATAGTGTTCCATGGATGTTGGTCTATGAGTCTTTCTCTAGCCAGGGTTTTTGAAGTGCTGCCAACCATCTGTCCAACAGATATATTTTTCTTTGGCCGATCTTTTTTTAAAAGAAGCCTTCTGAATATTCTTCCAGAACTGAACTGGAGAAGTGATCGAAGACATCATATCTGCAAGTAATGTCTTGTTATACTCTTTCTTTTTCCTTTCAAGCATGTATTTATATTCCCTTCTTGTGATACAGTACAAGTGTTTGCCGTCATTCTTTAACGTTTTACGTAAGACTTCAAAAGTTTTCTGACCTACATTTCATTCTTTTACATTCATTATCAAACCATGTATCATTTGATAGACTTTTATTAATATGAATCTGTTTCTTCATACATACAGCACTGGTTTTTATGAATCATTAAATAAATCTAGAGCTTCAACAATGTGCTCATCAATCATCTGGAAGGCTTTTAGACATTGTTCACACATGTTCTCTTCACAGAGGTTTTCTTTATAAACTGAGAGTTTGTTTTCATCCCACACAAACTTTTTCCACAACTGCTGGCTCCTCAGTTACTGCACATATATTATATAATGGATTAATATGTAATTCAACAGGAAGTTGATCAGAATCAGAACGCTCAGCAACAAACAAACGACATGAGTCAACAATCTGAGAGAACAAATCATCTGACACTAAAAAATATTCATTAACACTGCATCCTCCATCCGAAATGAGAGAGAGAGAGAGAGAGAGAGAGAGAAGAGAGGGGAGGAGAGAGAGAGAAAAGAGTGTGATGTGTTTCCCACCAAATCTCAATTATGGAATGAGTTAGAGAGGAGAGAGGAGAGAGAGAGAGAGGAGAGAGAGAGAGATGAGAGAGAGAGAGGAGAGAGAGAGAGAGCTTTTCCCACCAAATCTCCATTATAAAATGAGTTATAAAAAGATAATAGCTAACATTGTGTATATCTATGACCTTTACAGTCACCACGCACACACGCACGCACGCACGCACACACGCACGCACACTTACGCATGCACGCACATTGTATGTGGGTGTTGAAAAAAAAATGTGGTGTGTGTGACACTGTGTGTGTGCGCGCGCGTGCCAGTTTGTTTGTTTGGCTGTCTGTCATTCAGTGAGAATGAGGCTATTTAGCATATTGTAAGGTGATACTATGTCACATGTTGCTTTCAGCATTATGAATATCATGTGGCCCATATATACATAGTCTCTCTCTCTCTCTCTCTCTCTCTCTCTCTCTCTCTGGGTCTCTTATCAATCTGTTGTTCTCTTATCCATCTGTCTGTCTGTCTGTCTGTCTGACTTTCTTACAGCATAGCACTTTTATTTGTGTGTGTGTCTGTACACTTAACCAACGGGTTGGGGTAGCTCAGTGGTCAGAGCACTCGCTTTCCCCAAGCTAAGGTTAAGCAGCACTTGGGCGTGGTTACCAAGTGGATGGGTGACCGTTTGCGCGCCTTGGCTTCAATTAGAGTCCCCCAGTTCTCCCAGCTGTAAATGGCTACCTGCCCTCTTTAGGGTCAGGGAAGGTAAAGCAGCGAGGGAGAGGAGATGGGCACCGCCCTCAATATGCTGGCCCTAGAGAAGTGAGGTCTCTGATACCTCACTCCAGCCCTACGACCACATAGGTTATGGGACACCTTTACCTTAAATTTTTTTTTTTTTTTTAAACAACTGGAGAGTGTGAGAGTGGCAGGTGGAATGTGTCAGCTTTCCCATCAGTGGATGTTTGGTATGGGCCAAGTAGAGACCGGAGTTGTATCCCTTTGCAAACAAACTTTTTTTTTTTTTTTTTTAGTAGCTAGCAAACTGCAAAAGAGGGAAAGAAAGAAAGAGAAGAGATGAAAGGAAGGGAGAGGGGTAAGAAGAGAGAGAGAGAGAGAGAGAGAGAGAGAGAGAGAGAGTGAGAGAGAGAGAGAGGAGAGTGATGAGAGGAGGAGAGATGGGAGGAGAGAGACGGACGGACAGACAGAATGAATAAATGAATGAATGAAGGAAGTTCAAGTTTGAGTTTTATTCAGGTACAGGCCATCACCTTAGAACTGAAGGGGAAGTACAGGATGTATTAACTAAAGGATGCTTCATATTATTTTTAAGTGAAGTTAAGGGGGGAGGGGCTAACAAAAAATATGTTTCGGGGTTATTGTCAATTTTGAAAGAACAATGTCTCAACAAACCTTCTTGAGGAGCAGATTTTGTTTCAAATTTGCCTGATACTTTTTTTTTTCCCTTTCCTTTTAAAAAAAGTAATCGATTCTCAAAATTCGCTGTTTTCTGCCCCTAAGTACGATCGCTTTGCTTAGACACTACAGCATAGGATTGTTTGTCTTGGCAGTCTGAGGTAAGAGCACGATTTGTTTCTAGACAACCTAGGCATCAAATGAGGATTGCTTGTATTCCTACAGCGTTGACCCCGCGCATGCATATTGCGGTACGGAAGCTAGCAGATGACAAAGGACTGAGGGGGCACAGTGTTTGCTGAAAAATTAAAAACATTTCAAACCACCTACCAAATGTGTGCAAAATCACTCGAGTTTTGAGTAAGAGGCTAGTCTTTCACCAAAAAAGTGGTTTTTATTTCTGTGGATGCCTTAGTACGTGCGGTATGAATATAAGAGTCACATAGAAAAACAGAAGGAAAAGACTTAAAGAGTGGTTTTTTTTAATACTGGGTATGTGGGTAGGGGGAGGAGGGGCGGCATAGCCTAGGCCTAGCGGTTCGAGCGTTTGAACTCATGATCTGACAGCCCGGGTTTGAGCCACTACCGAGCACTCCATGCAAGGGGATTTCGTGTTCTGCTGACCGGGTTCGATTCCCGTTCAAGAGGATTTTTACCTCCAGAGTTAACATCGGTGCCGACTCCACTCTCCCCAAAAGTCCTTCGGATGAGACTAAAAACGACCAGGGTCCGTGTGCGAACGCACGCAGGGTATCTTTCGCACACGTTAAAACCCGTTCCGCTTTTCCGAAGAGTAGGCCATTGTGTGCCGGTGGGAACGGATGACAAAATTGACAAAACTGCACACACACGGGGACTGCATGAAAAAAGAACATGAGTGCTTATTCTGTTATCCTCGAAATAAAAGAACGAATAAATAAAGTAAGTAGGCCTAAATTCTCCCCCCCCAAAAAAAAAAAAAAAAACCAAAACAAAAACCCAACAACAACAACACAACAACCCCCACCCTTCAGAGTAAATACTGACTCCACTCCCCTGAAAGTCTCTCGGATGAGACTAACTGAACCATGGACCCGTGTGCTAACTAACGCACGCAGAACATCTTGTGCACACATGTTAAAACTCGTCCTGCTTTTCAGAAGAGTAGGACATGGCATGTTGGTAGTAAGAACAGATGAGCAAATAAAAAAAAAAAATTAAAAGGGAGCAAACTTGCCTCGTATTTAGACATCGTCCAGGAAAACGGAATACAGCTACCCTAATGGTAGGCACCACCCCCCCCCCCCCCCCCCCCCCCAAAGTTGAATATGTAAAAATATCACCATTGGTGAACCTGGGTGGGGGGGGGGGGGGGGGGGTGTCTAGCCCAGGAAGGTAAAAAGGAAAAGACAATGCCTTCACTTGATACCTTCAAATCCAGCCTCAAAACACACTTATTTCCTACCCGAGACTTTCCCCCCAAATATCTGTCCCTAATTTTCAACAGCATCTTTCACCTTCTAAGTGTTGTTCCGAGTGTGTGTGTGTACACGCACACGTGCGCGCGCATGGTTTTGAAATCTGTTGTTCATTATGTTTAAGGAGAGTTGCATGCCTGTAAATGATTGAGTGCAAGCGCTTCGATTTTTTTTTTTTTTTTACAAGATTCAGCGCTATATAAATTCCATATATTATTATTATTATTATTATTATTAGAGTATTCAAATGTAAATGTCTTTGAAAGGGAAAACAGCTTTTGTCCTCACCTCCATTATTTTACCTCTGAACAAATGTAGATCTGACATTACAACAAC